>CAWYPQ010000404.1:0-35538 GCA_963965965.1 Trididemnum nubilum
CAGTTTTTCAATTCAGTTAAGTTAGTTGTCTTTTGCTCAATTTTTGGCTGGCAACTCTTGCGTCAGAGATCAAACCACCACAGAGAATGTCGCAATCATCTTTTTTCTGCTCGTGCGAGTATGTTTCTCGTTTATCGTGGCAAATGGCAGTTTAAATTGCTCTTAGTTTCACGTGCTTGGTGTTTGCCCATTGCCGCGGCGGCGTTGTGACATAGATGTTTACTCTATTGAAAGTAAATCATGAAAAAAGCAAACAGAGAGACAAAAAATTGCCAAAAACTAGTCCTATGATTACTAAACGTTTCTAAAGCTAAATTCTACAGGGTGAGCCAAAAATAACGCACTATCTATGCAATAGGCATTATTGAGCAGTACTGCAATTTTTGTGCAAATGTAATTCCAACATGTTTTCAGTATGATGATCAATTTTGTCCCAGCAGAGACTCAAAACTAACAATAATTTTTTAGTGTGATTTAGGGACGTGTTTTCAGGCTTCTGCCTGCCTTCACATGTAAAATAAATTTAATTCAAAAAATTCCCAATAATTTTTAGTAAATAATCCAAAAAAAGTTTTATCGCAAAATATATTGAATTACCAAAGTGTGTGAGTTTTACCTTACCCTGTAGATACAGTAGATTATATACCGATAAGACACGTCCACAGTGTTTTTACTTTTTAGCGTATTAATTTAACAATGACAGTGAATGAGTATTTGAGCAAAGATGTTTTGAAAAGATTCCAAGTGAATTCTGCGCGGCATGATTTTCAAATCTCGAAGTCTTTCTGTTGTTGTTCTTTTTAATTAATTGTCTTAAATATAATAGCAAAAAACTTGGAACAATTAATAATTAATGACTTCTGGAGACAGTGAGGGGTTAGAAGACAAAGCGCTCGTGGCAGTGATGTGACGGTAATTGACCAATTGTCATATGTCGATTGAAAAGTTTGTTTAGTTTGCTTGAATACTTTCAAACATACTTGTACTTAAGTACTTTTAAAATGAATACTTTTTTACTTTATTTAAGTAGCCTTTTGGTCAGTACTTTGTACTTTGCTTATAGTTGTTTTTTTCTGTAACACAATTTTCGCGTACTTTTTACACTACTGGGTCCAGTGCAGGTCAATTAACAGGCTCATGGCTGATACTTATTTCATTTATTTCCAACAGGTCTGTTTCACGTGTTGACCTAATCATCAGGAAGTAGATCTTATTCCATCTACTCTCTGACGAAAAAATAAACTAAAATAATGTTAAAGGGCGTTATGATCGCGGTAACGCGCTTTAACATTTATGTAGCTAGTTATTTCTCACCAAACTTCACGGTTAGTATCCAGGGACGGAGTTAAGTGATACCGATGTTAGTTTTCTCATCAATAATGTTGGTGTTTAAAATGCGTTGGCTGCATCGATAAAAATTTAATGTTTATACGTGCTAGGTTAGGCCGGAGCGTGTAGCGAAGTTGTCGGGGACTATCTTTGTATCATTGCTCCCAAGCGAACGCACTAAATACCTGACTAAGTGTTACGTTAATGAAATTTAAGTTTGTGTGGAAATCATTCAAATGCCAGTTAAAGAACGAAAATCTGATTTTTTGCACGTATATGGCTGCACCTGTGGGTACTCTCCAATCTCCATTCAGTCTTCATTATTTGAAGAGCTTAGTACTAAAAGTGACTAAGTCACAAAATAACACTTTCGGGTTATGAGCAATTGAAGTTTCTAAGTCCATGTTTAAATACCTCCGAATTGTATTTTTGAGAATCCAATCATTTTTTCAAACGTTGATGGTCACCAAAGAGTTGTCCTCAATCTTAGTTTTTATTTATCGGTTTTTATTAAATTTTTAATAAACAAACAAATTTTTGGACTTAGTCACTTTTATTGCAAATCGTGGACTTAGTTACTTTTAATTCTAAATTGCGCCACTCAGATATTTTGTAAAATAAAATTACAGCATGTTTTGGTTAAAAACGATTTGTGAAAGTGCCCAGATGGAAAAGCTGCAATATTTCTGACTTAGTCGAAGAAGAACCGAGTTTGATTCGCGCGCTGGTCGGGCAGGTTTAATGTCCCCTTCCTTGGTGAAAACATTTTTCTTTCTGGAACCCTAATTTTGTGCAAAAATGAAAAGGTTTTTCGAATGGCTAAATTGTTTAAGGTGGAAGAAAAAATATTTTAAATAGTCAATGCAACAAAAGAGAGATTTTCCACTTGGATAGCATTTTAATGAATAATCGAAAAATAAAGCGTAAAGCAACAATAAACTTTCTTCGTGCGAATTCATGTACTAGCTATTGTTCTGCTCCGTATCCATTGTCTATTCAAACTCATCTTCTGGTTCATTTTCAACAACATCAGTATCGGCTTTTAACATGCTATAAAAAGTAGCATGTTCAGGCAAGTGAACGTAGTGGAGGAGCTGTTTACATCAGCTAGTTTGGCGGCTTTAATAGGCAAAAAAGACTGATAGGCTCTCTGTAGGACCAGAGGGTTGAGGGCATTGACCAAGAATTTTATCTTTTGTCCTTTTTTTAAAAAAGTTACGTCGGTGTCGCAAGCCCCTGTCATAGAATATCAGGAAGTAAGGCCCTCATTACATTTGTTGTACTGTTGTAGGCCTACTGAGCAACGATAAAGTTAGTTGCTTCATGCTTGAAATGATAGACCTGGCTTCCAGTTGGTTGGTGCCGGTAGGTATTTATCATCCCTTCATCTGTTCATTACCAGATTACCCGTACTACTTACAAAGATAGACATAATAAGTACTGTAACTACATCTAACAATCTTGTTGAACAAGAGTTTTCTATATTTTCATGTGCAAAGCCTAACCTTCGCAAAACCTGTATCTGGAACTTTATTTACCTCAAAGTCATATTTGTATACTGTCAGATATCCTGACTCTACCGGTACCAGTCTACTAGAAACCAGTTCATTATTCGCGCTCACTGCAGAGTGCAGACATGCGTACTGCGCATGCGCAGATATCAGCTGTTTGGACTTCATCACTTCTTCGTCAAAACAGTTGGACTTCAGCACTTTTAGCACTTAATTTGCGTCAACAATCGAAATTGCCGAGTCTGGCAGATGGACTTCAGCACATTTTAGCTAAAAAAAATGGCTCCTCACATGTTCACTGAACCAAGTAAAATGCATTGTGGGTGATATCTCAATTTTGGCAAAATGTGACTTAGTCACTTTTAGTACTAAGCTCTTCATTTTCTTCATTTCATTCAGCCTTGCTTGTTTCCTCGTTGGGGCGTTGTTAGCGGACTGTGACTATTATGAGCGGGACGATTATGCGGCCGCGCCTGGACTTCTATAGGTGCAAGAGCAAAACAAATTTTTTCTACATTTTTTTGAAAAAAAAAACTAGTAAAAAAGTTTTTTGTTACTTAAAAAAAAAAAATATTTTGCTCTGGAACTTAATAGTCGTGGCGCATAATCGGACCGAGCATAAAAGTTGTTAAGTTTGTAATTTGAACTAATTTCAAGTCTTCTTTTTTAGATTTATTTCTTTAACTTTGTGCTCAGTCCAGACATGGAGCAACATATGTCATGTGTTTCTTGCTTCCAACCATTGTGCCATATATTGTGCAATTGTTAAGAAATCATTGAGAAGCTATGCGAAAATCGAAAAAATGAAGTGTTTTTAGTGGCATGGAATACGTGAAAGTGGTTTTGATTTTATTTTCAATTTCAAAAACAAGATTTTAACAGCATTCTATTAAAGTTTCAAAACTGATTAAAGTTCTACCTCGCACGAAGAAGTTCAGAAAAAACTAAGTTCAAGTTATTATCAACAAACAACTGCAATTAATATTGAAGCGATTGAAGCTATTCTTGTTTGCTTTTTTTCTTGTTTGTTTTATTGTGAAACACTAAAAAAGATGTTGCGTAAGTGAGCGTTTCAATTGATATCAAGCTACGAAACCAAAAAAGTACCTTTAGCGGCCCGGAAATAGTGTTCAAATCCCAAATGCATTATAGCAAATTCCTGGCAGTGCCGTCGCTACGGGGGAAGGGGGCCGTGCCCCCCATTTTGGTTTCTCAAAATACTGTTTTTGGAACATCACGCAACAACAAGACAACATACAATGATGGAAAAAGGAATAATTACGTTCAAACATAATTTTCCGTGAACGTTTTCTCGAGTCTTTGCAAAATTGTTGGCAACCAACTGCTGTACATAAATCTGACTCAATATTCCGTCTTATTTACACGTCTTTACGGATTTGTCGCGAAAGAGACATGTAACTCTGTAAAATCGTTGCCGATGCTTTGTTAGTGATTATGACATATAGAACAATACTTGAAAACATTTTTTGTCAAAGACCAGCTGTTTTGGTTTTTAGAGCACACTCAAAATTTTGAGGTCACAGTCTGTGGCGCAACCAGGGTGAAGGGGCTTAACCCCCCTTAGCCAAGTCACTTAGAAAATTTAACCTCAAAGTACGAGCGTTTAAACGTACTTTAGACTTGACCAAAAATATGAGAGAGGCTGAAGTTGCTGAGCAATTTAATTCTTTGAAATGACTTCTGAATTTTCGCAATATAGTTATTCAAATGGCTTCAAAAAGTGCGAAATGTGTTAAAATGGCGTTAAAATCGCTATATTTTTGCTGCAAAATCGCAAAAGTCGCCGAACGGCCGGGGGCTCCGCTTTCAGTCCCCCGTCCACAGTCACTAAATATTTAGTGATTATGCCCGTCTGTGACAAGCTTGAATTGCATTAGTTTGTTTAGCACGGGGTGTAAATCAGGCAGCTTTTGAACAAAAAGAACAAAAAACTTTTCACCCCTCTTAGTAAAATCCCGGTTGCACATCTGTTAGCAGTCATTGCTGTAATTAGATTTTTCAAGCGATTATGGGCCGCAAACCCAACGAGCTAAGAAATGCTGCCGGCCTTTTTTCAATGTTGCGCATAATTGTTGCCGGACAAGATACGAAGATCTGTTTTTATAAGCAAATTTTAGTGCCCCCTCACCTCGTTTGCTCTGGCGGCGGCACTGATGCGTAGTTGTACAAATATGAACCGCAACTAACTCATTTTAACTACTTATGTTTTTATTCAAATCTTTTCTACAAATAAACTTTGTCGAGGTATTATGGATATTAGGAAATCCATTCTAAACAACATTTTATAAACCTTTTAAAAATATGGTAGCTGCTGTAGCTAAAATTTGTTAGGCACGAAAATAATTGGATTTTTGTTAATCTCTGCTGTCATCTAGCGACAAAATATTTGCAAGGTTTATTTCAGCATAAGAAACTGAAATGCGGTACATATTACAACTTATAACAAGTTGGGACATATTAAGTATAAGCAATATAAAGTGCACACCAAAATCCCACTCCGTGGGTGTAGCAAAAAAGCAAAACTTATTTAATCAATTATACCCAATCAATTATACCCACGTAATCAAAAAACAATTTAGGTTATCCATACGTTAATTCAAGAAACAAGGCATGAAGTCAGGGGCGTATTTAGGGGGGCATTGGGCCATGGGTCGCCAGAATAGTATAAGTAGCATAGAATAGTGTGCAAAATTGCCCCATGTCCCCTGTTTTGTAAATTGAGCAGAAGCTTTGATCACACAAAGGGTTTGTTTTGTACGTTTGTTTTAGGCTTACACCCAAGTTTGGGAAAATAATGGAATTAAATTTGAGTAAAGACCATTTTTTTTGCTCTTCACTTAATTTTGGGAAAAAATCGGACTAAATTTGAGTGACGATCTTTTTGTTTTTGCTCTTCACCTAATTTTGGGCAAAAAATCGAACTAAATTTGAGTGAACACCTTTTTTTCCTCCTAAGCTAATTTTGGGCCAAAAATCGGACTAATTTTGGGTGGAACAATTTCTTATTCCGTTCTTTGTTCTTCTCAAATTTTCTGAAGTTCCTGCCCCCCCCCCTTTTCAAAACCCTGCGTACGCTACTGCATAAAGTTCACTTGTTAACGTAAACAGGGCAAAAAAATACACACACCCAAAAAAACAAAAACCAAGAGACACACCTGTTGTGCTCTGGCAATATATTTGAAATCAGATACTTGAAACAGATAATCTGATAATGTTACAAAACGAAATATCTAGACCATTTATATATGGCTAGTATAGTCTGTAGGGTATCAAAAAAAAAAAAAAAAATCAAATTCGTTTAATAAGCCGAAAACCTCAGTTTGCATTGTGCTTTGGGACGCTATTAACGCAAAAGGCTTAGTGCTTTACATTGTGGGGCATATATGTCCCACCAAAATCGAAAGAGTCAACTATCTTGTAGAATTAAAAAAGTTTTTAGCAAACAACATCCGCCTCCGCGGTTTTAAAAAAGAGGACTGAAGACAAGAACAATGTTTGCGTAGATACTGCTGGATTATATTTGCGTTTAAACTTCAACTTTATTTTTCTTGATTCAATTGTTCAAGAGATATTTCGCCTCAAACACATCGTCAGGTTGTTTACTTTTTATTCTTTGTGTTACGACTATCGCATTTGTCAGTTAAGTTTCCAAAGTTGGATATTTATTTTCTGGTTCAAACTGATCAAAACGCTGTTGAACGACAGAAGCCAGCAATTAGCAAAGTGTTACGATTGCATAAACAAGGGTGGGCAAAGTTTTCAGCGCAAGGGTTGCATTTCCAAAATCACGTAAGTCAGAAATAAAGAATCACTAATATTTGTCTAAAAAAATACAAACTTTGTTTACGTTATTCAAAGGGCCGTACAATGTTAAATGAGAAATGAAGTGGAAATATCCAAAGTTAGACCAATCCCAGTTGACTTCAATCTTCTAGACCCAGCCATTCCAGAGATATTTTACTTCAAACACGGCACAGGAGCTTCTCTAGGCATAATTTTATTAGCAAACCCTGACGTTGATCACATTAGCGACGCCTTTTTAGTTCTATCCTAAGGCAACGCCGCATTATAATAATTAAGGTAAGCTACAGAAGGCTTTCTACCCATTTATAGGTTAATGTACCGTGTTTTCTTGAATAGAAGCCGCAACTTCTATTTTTTTATTTTTAAACATTTTGTGCGGTTTCTATTTGAGAGCGGCTTCTATTCAAAGCAGCTTTAATTTTTTTATATGAACTTGTCGTCTTTAAATTGATGTCCAGTGAGTTATTACGGCTTGGAAAAAAGTTTCAAAAGAGGTTGTAATAAACCAAAGGGCTGTTAAGGCATAGGAAAAAGTATCACAAGAGGTTGTAATAAACTCTTTTGAGGTTTGCGGGACAACAACCAATGATGTCGCAAAAATTTTCTGTCTTGGAAATAAAAGTCTCATTGATAGTACCGGTAATTACTTGAATGATGATACAGTATCACTATTATAGATAATGATGAAAATGACTGTTGATACAGTACGGTTCCGGTAGTTAAAATAAAACATACAATGTTTCGGTTGTTTTTATGGTGAGTCTTCCGTTGCAACCTCTATTCAAGAAGGGCTTCTACAAACATTTTGTGTGGTTTCTATTCGTGGGCGGCTTCTATTTACGGGCGGATTCAATCTAAGAAAATAGGTAGGGTTATGGGCTAGTCAACTGCATTGAAACGGTAGGGTTGCTTATAAACATTACAATTATGGTGCACCTTACGTCGTAATTGAAGAAAAATATCTCTGAAACGGCTGGGTCAAAAAAGATGGAGTCAACACCAATCTAATCTAATACGATTGACCTAACATTAGATGCCTCCATTGATTTTGCCTTCAGTCCTAGTTTAAGCAAAGTAGGTAATTAATAAAAAAGAAGGCCAAAAGAAAATATTTTCAAGGAGCAGAGCAATTTATTTCTTTATAGAAATTTGTTTGTGAGTGCCGAGAAAATTAATGCTACTCAAGCTTTTCACAGAGTGGGTATGTGGGCGAAGCCTTTGAAACCGTTTGGCAATTATTTTGCCGTTTTGGCAATTAAAATAGTTCCTTACGAACTATTTCGTTCAAATTTGCAGGTTTTTGGAGCCATTTGAAAGAACTTAATTGCAAAAATTCAGAAGCATGCAATTTGAGAGTTAAATTTTCAGCTCATTGAGCCTCCTTCACTTGTAGGTCACGTCCAAAACACATTTAAACACTTGTATTTTGAGCTTAAAAAATGTTCTAAGTGACAGGATAAGGGGAGGGTGAAGTCCTTTATCCCCCCTTGCTGTGCCACTTTGGATAAAGATAAAAATTTTGTTGCAAATTTAATCACAAAAACAAACCTAAAAACCTAAAATAAATGCAGAAAATGTATTGATAGTATACCAGCAACCATATGCAATTATGCACATTTTGTAGATACTTACAATACGGGTGAAAAAAGGTGACGAGCGTGAGTTCATATAACGTTTAAAAGAATTTCTTGGCGGGCGGCATGAAAGCGCTTAATTGTCGGGCCTTAGTTTGCCACCACTGGCAATTTGGCATAGACAGTACGTGACGTCAGTATTCAAATCATAAAAACCAAATGAGGTTAAAATATCATGAAAATTTAAGAACGGGTAGCGCTGTTTTAAACCTAAAATTTACTGATTCTTATTCAAAAAACAATTCAAAAAAATAACATTTGCTAAACTTCCTATCAGCCAAAGTTAAAATTAAATAGAATTGATTTTGGCACTCAATAGCGGCATCATCAATTAACAAAATAGAGCCAAAGAGCCAAACAATCAATTTTTGCGTCGATTTTTATTTTTGATTTTCAAATCTGGTCAAATAAAATCTTTCAATGTACATTGTACAGTATACTTGCTGCATTACGCCGAAGCGTATAGCAAATTTGCTGGGCCCATCTCCGCGTCATTGCGCCTGGGAAGATAGGCGTAGCCTGGATTTTGATTGAGGTAGGGGGGGGACCGCAAATCACACGCAATGACGTCATCAGAAATTTTCAAAGGAGGGACTTTTATGGAAAAAGATGCAGTCGAATGGCAGATCAGAAAACCTGGGCCTGGGTTGGTGCGTAACCGGGTTTTTGCTGATAATATGTTAAATTGGAAAACATGGCGGGCAAACCAGTGTGACTCCAATTTACCCCAGCCATTGAACAATTTTTTGTAATTTTTGGTAAAAAGTAGCTATTATAAGGCCATTTGAATCACATATCGGACGTTGTTTAGACATATTTGAAAGAATTAAATTTTTAAGATTTAAAAGCCAATTGAAAAAAAATAAACTGTTCAGCTCTCTCTTAACTTACAGACCAATTCCAAACCACGTTGAAAACCTTGCATTTTTAGGTTAAATTTTGTAAGTGATTAGGCCCAGGTGGGTGTAGGCAAGGTACATAGTTTCCTGCAATACTTTTAACGTTAGATAATGATTCAATAAAAGATTTGCTAGGGAGATTTTTGTTTTGTCATGAAAATAACCAGTTTTAGGAGTACAAGTACGACTAGAGTGCCCGGGCTCCCTCAATGACAATTACATACAAAAATTTAATTTTTATAGTTTGTTGAATAAGCATTTCCCCAAGCTAATTTTTTTTCGAAGTGTTTTGTCGCAAAAAAACTGGCAAAGTGGATTGTTTCTTCAAGTTAATTGCATTAAGTTCATAAAAAGGTAAGGGAAGGGCTTGAGGTTGAAACTTTTAGGACAAAAACTTTAAATTTCTCCCGGGTTATACTGTACATTTAAATTAATTGGCAAAAAATTTGAATTGAGGGGGCCCAGGCCCCCTGGTCATCAATATTAATATTGTTAGTTACTGTTACTATCGTACGCGAAAATGCTAAAACAAACTGAAAAAAACAATAAGCTTGTTGTCATCATTTTTTGTCATTGATGGGATTTCAATTGGGGTAGCTGGGCCCCCTCTCTCTTTAGCTACTCCAATGCCTGGGCAACAAACTTTTTTCGAAGTGCCAGCCATTGGCAACACTGTATCCGATTCGACCGACCCGAAATTTGAAACCCATACCTCCCACTCCAGCGACGAAGGCGTTACCAATCTAATCATGGCTTTATTCGGCGCTGCAATTGATTTCCTTTTATTTGATTTTAAACTGGGCAGAATGGACTTAAAACAGATATTATTTTGAATGTGAAATGACTGCCAACAATCTGCAGGACAACTTCACATGCAGGCTCGGAAAAACTATAACTGTAATCGACAAAATTGTAATTATAATTACCCGATTTTTCTGTAATTGTAATTGAAGATTTTCAAAAGTCGATAAATGTAATTGAAAAATTTTCTGCCTAATTTCAATTACAATTACTCTATTATTCACTAAAATAGATGATAGCAAAATGTGTTTGAACAAGATCAATTTTAAGAACAAAAACGATTGCCAATATAGAACTAAGCATAACAATTTATTAGACGCGTTTCGCTTTAGCTTAAAGCATCATCAATAGAATGAATTTGCAAAGTACGAAGCACGAATTTATATACAATAGCCATCCATTAATACACGTAGCCATGGCACGGCTTAAGATTTGTCATAATTGAATAAAAGAGCGACAGGTCATAGGTTTAAACCATGGCGCCCTCAACAACAGGCCATGACATCGTGCAAGCGGCGGCTGTTTGTGGAGGCTGACTGCGAAAATTCTCTATCGTTACAAAATTGCTGATTTAGGGATTTTTAAAGTTATATTCAATGGCTTAGCACTTCTCTTTCACAAAGTACAATTAAAGCCACCAAATTGTATTGAAAATAATTGATATTAAAAGCCTTCACAAACTGTTTACTAATAAATCGCTACAATACTTAACTTACAAATCTTTGTGATATACTGGCATGTGTTTGGCTCTTCTCATTGATAAAATATTTTGTTATTGTTCCTTTTAAACTGGCTATATAAATGAATAAAGCGATAGCACCTTTTCAGCTCTTAAACCCAGAAAGTGGTAGCAGCTTTGGAGAATCAATTGATTTCTCTTGAAAATCAAAAAGTTCTACTACAAGCATTATGACTATGCTTGAAGAAGAACCACATTCATCACAAACATTCCCAATTTCACACCTGTTGAACAGAAATGACCCAAACGATTTAGTTGAAGATTTGGGACTAACCAAAAAATCCAAGCTTCTTACTTGTACATTGAAACAGTGGAACTTGCTGTAACAAGGACATTAAATGCAGCTATATTTTCATTAACTGCACACCAAGCTTCAAAATTGCTTCTCCGTACATAATAGTGTACGCAATTGCAGTAATATCAATAATCTGTTTCATGGCCTTAGATCTGAGCGCAATCCTGACGAGTGGAGACAGTTCATTGATTTAACCAAAGCAAGTTTGAGGCTGTTCTGCTCCATGAAAGAAATCATTTGTCATTGGCTCTTTTAGCACATGCCTCTGGATTAAAAGATACTTATGAAACAATGGAGTTGGCTTTATATTTGATCAAGTATTCAATCTATTACTGAAATACTTGTAGAGATCTCAAAGTGACTGGCCTTCTCCTTAATTTACAAATGGTTATACCAAGCACTAATGCTTTTTTGTCGTTGGTACAGCCGAGATGATAAACAGCCCTATATTTGAAAAGATTGGCACTCACCGGAAAAGTTTTTTTTAGCAAGGTTTATCATGTTTCTTTACTTGATTCTACCAAAGTGTACACACCAATTCAGATCAAGTTATCTGTTTTGAAAAAGTTATTCAAGCAATGGATCGAAATGGCAATGGATTTATTGATACCTGCAACAGCGATTTTCCGCCAAATTTGGTGCCAAAATAACTGCTAAAATATCAGTAGGAACAGAAATTTGCAAGCTAATGGATGAAGAAAGATAAGGTGAAAGTCTAAGCTCATCAGAAAAAGAAGCATGGTATCAATTTCGATTAGTGGTCAAAATTTGTTTGGGCAACAAATCACATAGGCGTAGCCAGGATTTTTTGATTGGGGAGAGCCCCAAACCACAAATCTCATATGCAATGACGTCATCATAAATTTTCAGAGGTGAAATTTTCTGTGGGTCAGAGATATCGTAGAATGGAAGATCAGAAGTAGTGGTCTGGTTTGGCACTTCACCAGGATTTTGCTGTAGAGAGAGAGTTTAAAAGTTAAAGAGTGAAAATGTCTACATTGGGAGATATGTTGAGTAAACTAGTGTACCTCAAATGTATCACAGACGGGGTACTGGGGACAGAGCCCCCAGCCGCTGAGCAATTTTTCGTAACTTTTTGGAAAAAAAGCTATTTTGATGCCATTGAGTCACATATTGCACGTATTCATAGATTTTTAACATTTGAAAATAGATTTTTGTTAACATTTGAAAGCCAATTGAAAAACTTAAATTGTTCAATCCTTCTTTGACTCGCAATTTAAAGTCCAAAACATGTTTTAAATTTTGCATTTTGATTTAAATTTTTGTAAGTGATTTGGCCCAGGTAGGGTGAAGCAAAGTACTATTGCCTCCCCTGATATTTTAGTAGTAAATAATAATCCACTCGAAGACTTGCCTGAACAAATTTTGTTTTGTCATGAAAACAAAAACAAATATAGAAGTACATGTACGACTAGGGGGCCCAGGCTGAGGCACCCGCAGAAATTTTTTCAGGGGGGGTCAAGCGAGGTATCCTTTATCTATTGGATCAATCAAAACCTTACAGCTGCAATCACGATTTTGCTAAGGGGTTTGAACCAAAAGTTAAAAAGATCCTGTTCAAAAAATGTTGCATGCAGGCGGCATGTTAAGCAAACTGATGCAATTCAAGTGTATTGTGGATGGGAGTCTGAGGGCGTGGCCCCCACTCGCTGGGCAATTTTTGCAATTACTTGAAAAAAATAACAACTTTAACGCCATTTGGATCACATTTCGAGCGTTTTTTTAAAGCCATTGAAAAGAATAAAGTTGCTGAGATTAAGAATCTACTTGAAATTCCTAAATTGTCCAACCATTTCAATCCGCATTATTTGCAGATCAAATTCAAACTAAGTTTAAACGTTCGCATATGTGAGCATGCGCGTAGCCACAAATTCGCAATGAGGGAGGGGCTGTTTTGAGAGTCTGAAGGTGGCTCTCCCAGCGCTTCAAAATTTTGTATTTTTTTTCAAAAATAACATAAATTTAGGGCTATTTTGATAAAAAACTAATGTTTTTTAAATGTGGCATAGAAATTGGCAGTGCAAACATGATTAAACTGGTTGTATAAATGGGCCAATTGTGGTAGGTGGCTAATGGTAAAATTTTATTTCACTTGTTTACATGCTGGTTAATCATAAAATCCTATAGTTCAATAAAACTCACACGGAGTAATCTAATTCGTCTATATTCTATAGAGAAAAATAATTGGGGAGTGAGAGGTAATGAAAATATATTCGATAGAAGTGATTAGTAGTAACTAATATTGAAGAATTCCCCCTTCTATTCCTGAGTTTATGATATATTTGAAGCAAGTTGTTGCAAAAGTTGATAAATGACATTTTTCAAAAAATAAGTTTTTCATAGATTTTAATTTATTTACTGAAACTAATTTCCCTGAGAAAAAAATTGTTTTAATTTTCAATCAATTTTTGGTAGTAAATAGTTTAATATGTCGCACTTGACAACAGGGCCAAATGGAAATTTAGAACTTTAAACGCGATTTGCTCAAAACAGCGAAATGCGACTTATCAACTTTTGCCAAAACATGCTTCATTTGTTGATGAAACCTATGTTCAGCAATTTTACACTAGCTATCAAATCTGATTGCTTATTTTTTGGGCATTTTTCAAAATTTTGAGTTTATTTTTGACAAATTAGCCCCCCTGAATATCTGTTTCAAAAGATGCTTTAAATCACTTTTTAGTCCATTCCAGTGCAAAAACAGTCTCAGTAGCGCTAAAAACGTGGTATTTTCCTTGTTCTGAATTTTGGTCGACAGGCCATGGGGATGAGGGGGCTATAGCACCCCTGCCCCTATGGTTACGCTACTGTATGTGAGAAGTTTTCCAAGTGACTTGGATAAGGAGAAGGGGAGGCTAAGCTCCCTTAGGCTCTTTGGTTGCGCCACTGACAGCAACCTGAATTTTATTAAAGAGGGTGGTTAGGGGCTTAATTAACCCAAAGATTGAATTTTTTTGGAAAATGCCAATTGGGCAGCGTGCCGAGCAAACAGAGATGCAACCAAAGCATATCACAGACCGGGGTCTGGGGGCAAAATCCTAGCTGCTGAGCAATTTTTGTGATATTTCAGAAAAAAAAAATAGCCATTTTCCTGCTATTCGAATCAAATATTACATCGTTTTAGAGCCATTAAAAAAACTAACTTGATACAATTTGAAATCCATTTGAAAAAATTAAATAGCTCACCCCCTTCAAACTCCCACGTTACTCACAGGTCAAGTCCAAAACTTGTTGTAATTAAATAAATTAAATGCTGAATAGCACCCCCCCCCGCCCCCCTATATTCTTTTTTTATGAAGCTTACGTTAAGCATTTTGTATTAAGCGATCAATCTTGACTGCTTATTTTGACCCATGTTTTGAAGCTATTATCGATTAATTTGAAGCTGTATTTTTGACAAATAATTAAGTTAATACTCTCGCCCTCACAAAAAAATAAATTATAAAACACATATTTTTAAAGTAGCTTTGAACCACTTAAAAAGACATTAAAAGTGACTATGAACCACTTTAGAGGTCTCAGAAGGGCCAAAAATTGTGGCATTTTTCTTACCATGCACTTTGGTCTACAAGCCAATGCAGGTGGCACAGCCCCCCTGGCAACGCTATTGATTACAGGTTTGGTTTTGATTTTGGTTTTTCAACAAAATTAATTTAATTGCGGAGTAATTATTATTTTGGTGTTTATAGATAAGAACAGCGTTCATTTGAAATGTTAAACGCTGTATTGTATTTAGATTCTGATGATAAGAGCTCAATGGCAGATCAGAGATGCTAAAACGTTTGATAAATAATGTACTTCCAGAAATAACCATGAATAAACGTTAGGTATTGATTATTTAATCAAACAGTTAAATGCTTAATCCTAGAGCAATGCTAACGCTTGCTTTAAAAAAAAATGCTGTATGATAATTCACGTAAAATGGGCGATCCTGTTTCTTTTGCCCCCGCCCTCTGCACCAAGTCAAAAAAAGGTAAAACAGCTCCACATAGGTTGCTTTCTTAGTTTACATAGATGTATTTAGATATATTTAGACTTATTTTGCAAATTTAAACATAAAAAATACTTGGCATCTTAAATTCCGAGGGGGGGAGGGGCAAGTGCACCCCGCTGCCCCCCCTGCGAGCGCCCCTGGGCCCAGGCCCCCTCAATTAAAATTCAGTAATTTGTTTAATGAGCATTTCCCCTAGCTAACTTTTTTTACAAGTATTTTGTCGCGTAAAACAGCCGTAATTAAAGGTTAATTAATATTAAAAGATGGTACAATAGATGGTTACGCTTTTAATTCTTTCTCTTCAAAACCTTGCATTAGAGGTTTAGGATTCGAGCAGAAATGCCAGCCTGCGAGATTTTTAATCAAAGTTCCCAAAGAAAGGGTACACTTCAAAAATATGCCGCGTTGTCATGTGATCGCAATTTTAGAGACTCAAATTCGGCAAAAAGCGGATGCTAATCTCAATACGTACTGAATTGATGAAATATGATTTGTGTTTTTTGAACACACTATAGGCCACCTTTCTTTTGTTTGTATTCATTTAGACTACTTTTCTTTTTTTCTTTCGTTTTTGTTATTTCTTTTCTTCATCTTACTTTTAAACCAGAAATTCAAAGAGATCAAACTTCGATCGATAGTAGAGTAAATATCACAAAGAACTGGAGATTACCTGAAATTGGGAGTGAATTGCTAGAGGGTTCTCCTCAAACGGGCGTTCAAGAATTTTAAACTTTTGAACCGTTCAAGCTGTAGATGGCTCAAATTCTCGAAATAGGTGGGAATTGAAACTACGTTAAACAAGGCAAAAAAGGGGGTTGCCGCGACAGGGGGTTTCTCTCAAGCGGGTCCTCCAAAATTCAAAAATTTCAACCACTCGACATGAACAGACCATGAATTTTCAAGATAGGAAAATATAAAGGGAAGGTGAATTTTTCAAAACTTGGGTTATGCCACTATGAGAATGATCCTTTTTAAACGGGTTCCACAACATTCAAAAATTTTTAAACTCCCAAGCTAGACTGACAAAACGTTTAGGATAGGTAAATAATAAAAATGTAAAACATGAAAAAATTTGTCGATGCCACGTTAATCGGGATTCTCAAAATGACCTTCTTCTCTTCCAAACTTAAGACATTTTAAACCCTTGAGCTAAAAAGATAAAATTTTAGGGATATATAGTGAGTTAGATATACATGAAAATTTTAAGTGAATCCGTGTTTGTAAGTTTCCTGCCAACAATGCCTCCAAGACTGAAAAAAAAAATCACTCGATTTAAACAAGTTAAATTTCTAAGAAAAATTCAATATAAAAAAGATGAAACTCGAAAAAGTTTTTGGGGTGCCTTGTTTAGGAGGAGCCTCTCAAATTTTTAAAATTTTTACCTACTTGTGGTAAACAAATAAATTTCTAAGATAGTTTAGTATAAAACAAATATGAAAAGAGTCAAAATTTGATGCTGTGCTACGTTGGAAGTGATTTTTGCCAGGCAAATTAAAGTATCGTAGGCTAATATGCTGCACAAGAAAAATAAACTTTGACAAAACTTGGGAATATCAGGTTGAAAGATCTTGAATAGACCCACCCGAAAGTATGAGATTTTTAACTGCCATAAGCTAGATAGTCAAAATAGTCATAATGAGTTGATACCAACGGACTTGGAAATTTCAAGCTGGGAGATTTTCTCCCAGATAAACTTCCAACATTCAAGGTAGTGAATAAAGTACTTAAGTCACTGGCTTTAACAGATTTGAGCTATAGATTGCAGAGTTTTTTAATAAACTGTCTTCTATTACGTTGAAAAAACTTCTTCTAGCGCCTCGGGATTTTTTAATTAGGAGAGTTTTAGTATTAAATAATCGATTTTGTACGCAAGTTCCAAGATGTTGGTTGCAATACTGCAGAGTGTAATTCTAATGAAAAAATGACTGCATAAATTGTTGCTTAACTCTGACCGTTATAAGTTATGAATTTGGGTCATGAAATAAAGTTTTCATCAAAATTTGCTGGAATTTTAAAGACTACTATGTTTTTTTATAATAAATTGAAAACTGTTAGAAGTTGTGAAAAGTGAGTTTGGCGTTGTATTTGGCGCTTTTTAATTGAGGTTACTTAATTATTTTGATAACTTTTCAAGGTATTTAAAAAGCGAATAACCACAAAGCTGTGAAAGATCGTGTAACAAAATTTGAAAACGGCGCATTTAAGTTTTTTTAATCTGACTTTCAGCGATCATATTTCGCTTAACGCAATTGCGTCACTATTTTAAAAGTTAATAAATCTCAGTAAAAGTTGGATACTGCCGCAAAGTTTGTCAAAATCCACAAAGTATCTCTTGCGATGTCACGTTTTATTACGTTTTTGTTTTACAAATGCCACTTTATAAACAATCGTTTAAATGGATGGCAGTGACGGCCCCTTCACAAACCCCTTACAAGGTTCGAAAAATTTCAGGATGCATCGAGATTTAAAAGAAGAAATATCATGGTAGACTGCAAACTCATCACAATTAAAAAACACCAAACGAATTAGTCGCGAGAAAAATTTTGAAAGAAAAAATCGGCAAGTTAAAAATCGCGTTTATCAACTCGAACTCTTGTTAGTTGGTTAGATCTTAAATTTATCGGACTTGCGATGCAAAAAAAAAAAAAAAAACGCCCAAAGACCCGAAATTTCAGCGCAACATTTTGTAATTTAAAAGATTATTTGTTTACACTTTATGCCAAAAATTTTGCATAGATTCCTCCGAAAAACGTCTTATTTTGTTGCTCTCTCCGCAAAAAAAAAAAAAAAAAAAAAAAAATGCACTCTCAGAAAAACAAAAACAACTAAAAGTACTTTTTTAGATTGAAAGGATTACTCTTTCCTTCAAATTTTATTGACTAATTTTTAATTTCTTATGGCAAAAGCCAAAAGAAACAGCTGAAACACAAACGCGTAGTACTGTATATCTAGCGAAAAAGCTTCAAATAATTGAAATTGAAATTTAACACCACAAAAATGTTTTTTTGTGGTGTTAAATTTCAATTTCAATTCAACCGAATTTGAACGTTTGAGCTTTGTATGTTTAATACTTTCAGCGATATTAACGTTTAAACGTAGAAAGAAAACAACTTCTCATTTTAAAGCGGTAAGTGCTGCAAAATAAAAATGAGGTCTTATCCAGTTGGTCGAGCGGTAACGCGTTCGTCTCTGGAGCGGGAG
Organism: Trididemnum nubilum; assembly: GCA_963965965.1. Lineage (NCBI taxonomy): Eukaryota > Metazoa > Chordata > Ascidiacea > Aplousobranchia > Didemnidae > Trididemnum > Trididemnum nubilum. The sequence goes on from CAWYPQ010000404.1 coordinate 18,250, forward strand.
GTCTGAGGTTCAAATCTCGGGCCGGTTAAATCGGACACAGTGTTGCCAACGGCTCGCCACCGTTGCGACATTTCTTCGAAAGGAGCTGTGTAGCCCGGGCGCAATGACGCGGAGATGAGCCCCGCCAATTCGTTACAAGCTCCGGCGTATTACAGCGGGTATAATGAAAGATTTGATTTGATATAAATTTTTTCCTATTGTTGAAAAACAATTGTTCTATTGTTGAAAACTATTGTTGAAAAACAATTTTTCCTGTTGTTGAAAAACAATGAAAAAATTTGCGAAAAAATTTACTTATTGCGTCACATTAAGCTAACAATCGCGCACAAAAACTTGATTTTCTCGAAACAAGAACTTTGCCATGTTTCCTTTTTGCAGCACATGGTAGAATTGATGAAAAAATTGAAAGCCAAGAGTCTGCGATAATCGATAACAGAAAAGCAAAGATTGTAGTATCGATTTTCGATTACTAATCGATATTTCCATCCCTGGCTATCTCTACGGCGTTCCATTGAACATCACGTCAAGTCAGTAACGATCGGTGGCAAAAAGTTTTGGGTATTCAATTCAAAATTTATTCCGTCGTTTATTTTTGTACATGAAGTAATTGAAAGACAAAGTTTGACTGGGGGGAGTAGCAAAAACACGTTTGGGAGTAAAAAGTTTAGGCTCGAATTAAGGGTAGCGTAGCTGAAGTTAATTTTTCTCGTCTCGCTCCAGCTGTTGAATGAAATGAGTACAGTGGAGGTGTAGGAAAATGAAAAAGATTAACTATAACTTCTACACTCAATGCTACACGCAATTCAAGCAATTGATTAAAACTTTTAACAAGCCTTTACCTCATCTAATGATCAGTTGCCTACAAAAAGCAAAGAAATAGTACAAGCTGAATCAGCTTTGGCCGTTTGATTAGCAATTCAAACAAAACTGTTTACTACAAAAGGCAGAGCACTAAAATCGGCAAAGTTTCAGAATTCCTGCAGATGCAAGAAAGTTATTTAAAAGTAAATTCCATTCGCTTTTCCGCTGAAGCAAAGTCTGTTATGACTGAATCCTGAAAAGATTTGGTTTCCATGACTTCTGTCAGTAATTGTGACTCGATGGTTGTACGGCCTAAATCTGAAAGTCTGCCTTGTTCCGTTTTATATTGAGAAAATGATTAGATACGTTTTAAAGAAGAAAACGATCTTTCAACGGGTTTGGGTCTACCTGCAGCAACGATTGCTTTTTTCTCTTCAAAATTTTTAGAGTGAAGGAACATCCCAATAAACTATCCACAACGTTCGTTGCATTATATTGCTGTTGTAACTTACTTTGACGAATTTTGAGTTTTCCTCATAGTAGGTTATTTTTGCTAAAAAACCTTGCAAGTCTTTTACTGTCAGTTGGTTGATACGGAGAAAGTATTATGATGCTTCAGGGTAGTTAATTTAATTGACAGGTCTGTAACGGTCGATCGTGCAACCACAGGCACAGGCAGCTGAAGGCAAGATTTTCACGCTCGCTATTTGAAGACCTAGAATGACGTCAATCTTGACGTTTCTTCACTTGACCAAATTTGATTGGTTAATACAGAGGCGGGGCGTTACATGGTTTCGTTTTGCTACGCCATTTAGGGTTTTCACAACTTCGCTTTGATACCTTCCAGCGCAGTCAAGCAGCAGCGACTGCATATCAATGTTTAGCGCCACAATGACGAAAACTTAAATAATTGACCGACTCCCGCTAGGTTCCACCAATTGCTACGCAGAATACAGTATGCTTGTGGCCAACTAGCCATGAAAGCAAAAATAACCTAATTATAAAATACTACTTAAAAGGCATATTACTTTGAATAAATACAGATGAGATGGTTTTGTTTGGGTATTCAAAGGATACCCTGATGCCCCTCACCGATCGTCACTACGTCAAGTGTGCGAAGTGAGGTTGCTGTGTCAAAAGTGAACCATTTTTCTTCAAACAAATCGCGGACAACGCATACAGCTTTGAAATCTGATTTTGCGGCGCGCATCAAATATTAACGTCATAGAATAAGAAAAAGTCAAATAAGTTTTTGGCAGTTTTTTGTTCATTGCGAAATTGGACAAGTTACTTTTCTAGCGAAATAAAAACAATGTAATAAGAGCAAATGAACTAAAATGGAAGAGAATTTAGTCTCAAAGCTAAGAGACTTTTTTCCAAACTAAGTTTTTTATCTAAACTTGAAGTTAGAGCTGGAAGAAAACCGATTCAGAAGATTTGCTCGAGACATCAGCACAAAAGAATCCCGCATTTCAGAAAGAAAAGACTGATTATGCCACAAAAATCGACAATTTTGCTTTCATGTTTTTAACAAACGCTAACTGTGGGACTGAAACCGGGTTTTTCTGCTTTAAATTTTAATAATGTCCACATTCAAAGTGAAATGGTACGCAACCTTTGTGGATTTTCGAAACTTCAAGAATTGGATTTGGCTTTAAGCGTAGCCTAAAGCAGAGATTAAACGAATAATTAATGATAAAAAAGTTACGTTTTCGCTCAGTAGCTATGAAAACAGTAATTTACTTGTCATTTATTGTCTTGAATAAATCTTTTGCAAACATGTGTGTGAAAAGAAATTGTGCTACACCAACCAAAAGCGTCACCGCGCGTCACTGCTACTAATCATGTATTTGCCCTGGGCCCGTGGCACTTTGGGGATTTTCGCAAAATCTTCCTGCCAAATGTAGGTGAAGACCAAAAAAAGTCTTACTATCTGAGCGCGGGGCCCCTGGCACTGTACCATACTTGGTAAATCCGGCCCTGGTTATTGCATTACGTTCATAAAAAGTGTTAAATCTCAATTGCGGCAAGCTCAGTCTTCGAGACTTAACATAAGAAACTCGGCACTCTTTAAATGTACTCATATAAATTTTCAAATGTATTAAGCAGTCTGAACCAAACAAACAGTTTACACTGGTTTCGAAAAATCGTTTTCCTTTGACTGAGTTTTTAGTCGCGCCTTTCACAGCTGTAATCACTAGACTGAGAAAAGGTTTGTGAATAAACTGAAGAAGCGGCGCGTTGATTTAAACGCAAATTCAATCACAAAAAATCACTAATTAGTGCGTCGAACAGAATCATGAGGCAAATTAAATCACGAAATCACAATGACGCAAACTAAACCGTTTTTGACAACGTAACACACCCCACGCAAAATGTGCCTCTCGGACACATTTTCATACATCAAAGTGAAGGTGTCAAACCAAAAAACAAAAAGTCTAAAGTTAGTCAAAAGATTGTCAGTTCGTATCTTTGTTCAGAATGATGCAAAGTTTTGTAATGGGTCTCACGACTGTGCCATTTTTGGTGTGGACTGCAACTGTCCTCACCTTGCCAATCTTATCAGGAAAAACAGCAGTGACTCTTCCAATGAGCCACTTTGACCGATGCTGAATGCTTTCAACCAATAAGACATCATCGTCAACCTGTAAATGGTTAATAGTCTTAAACCATTTCTGTCTTAACGTTAAATTAGGCAAAAATTCACCTATCCAACGAGACCAAAACTGCTCGGCTAAATACTGAACCTGAGCCCATCGCCGCTTTCCATAGCAATCACCTTTCTCAAACAATCCAGGCGGGAGATTAGGATTGCCGTGGAGGAGCAACAAATGGTTCGGTGTCAATGGCTCATCATTTTTCGAATCCATTGTAACAGGGACTAAAGGCCTTGAATTAATAATGCCTTCAACTTCAGCCATTAAAGTAGTCAGTACCTCATCTGTCAGAGTATGAGTGGTCATGAGAGCAGTCAGAATTCGTCGTATGGAGCGAATCATTCGCTCCCACGCTCCACCCATGTGACTAGCAATAGGGGTATTAAAAGACCATTCAATTTCCCTTTTACTCAAAAAATTTTGCACTCTTTTGTGATCGAAGTGTTTTGAGTAGTCTTGTAGCACCTTTGCAGCCCCAACAAAGTTGGTTCTGCAATCGCTATAGATTTTGATCGGTTTTCCTCGCCTGGAAATGAATCTCCGCAGAGCACATAAGAATGAGTCAGTTGTCAGTGAGTGAGAAACTTCAATATGAATTGCTCTCACTGTCATACACGTAAAAACGCAGCCATACCGTTTAACCAAAGCCCGGCCTTGTTTGACTTGGAAAGGACCGAAATAATCAACCCCAACGTGGCTAAACGGCGGTTGATCAATTTGAAGGCGAGCGGAAGGCAAATCAGCCATAAGTTGCTTACCGACGGCGCATTGCGTTTTTTGCAATTTGTGCATTGTCCGATTGTGCGGCGAACAGCAGCACCTCCCTTCAAGATCCAGTACCGTTGGCGTATTGCTGACCAAGTATGGTTAATTCCAGAGTGGCCGACTTCACAATGATATTGCCTTATTACAAGTTCAGTAAAATGGCAATCTGACGGTAGGATTGCAGTGTGCTTTAAGTCATGATCAAGATTTGCTCTTTCGAGTCTCCCTCCCACTGGAACTACTCCGTTCCTGATGGTAGGACAAAGTTTGTTCAAATAACGTGGGAGAGAACTTGCCCGAGGAAGTTGGGCCGAACCAGCAGAAAACAGAAAGGGAAAGTTTTTCCTCTGGATATGCTTAACTAGTTCAAGTTCTGCTGACTTCAACTCCTCAGTAGAAAATGGCGCGGCATTAAACACCGTGCTGCCGCATCTCACCTTATTCAATAGGAACTGCTTCGTTCGAATCAGCCACGCTGTAAGTTTTTTCGCTTTCAAAAGAGATGAGCAACGTTCAATTAATCTGTTCAAAACATCACCGGTTAGATCTTGTGAATTGGATTTTGTCAGAAAGACCGTAGTCTTTTGTTTCTGCTCTTTAACCAAGCTTAAAGGAATGTCAGGTAACTCGCAAGGATTTTCTGGCCATTCCTCAACTGGCTGCCACAGAAAATTTGGTCCTATTAACCAAGGATGCATTGCATTCAACTGATTAGCAGGTATGCCTCGCGTAGCGAAATCCGCCGGATTCAACTTCTAAGGTACGTACTTCCACGATTTAATTTCAGTGTGCTCATTGATGACAGCCACACGATTTGCAACAAAAATAGGGAACCGTTTCGTTTCATTGTGTATTATCTGCAATACAGCGGTAGAATCTGTCCAATACACAGATCTGCAGTTAGGTAAATTTAGCTCTTTCTGTACTATTTGGCATAGTCGAGCTGACAATTCCGCAGCAGTCAACTCGAGTCTAGGTATCGACACTGGCTTAATTGGAGCCACTTGAGCCTTACCAATGACGAAAGAGCAATGGATTTTATCCTTGCAGTTGGTTAGCCTCAGATAACAACAACTGCCGTAGCAGTGGAGTGAAGCGTCCGAAAAAACATGAATTTCACAATTCTTAACTTCTCCAAATTCAGGCGGTTTAAAACACAGCTGAATCCGCAAGTGATTCAATGTCGGTAACGTCAATAGCCATTTTTTCCAGCACTTTGCTTCTTCGTCCTCCAAATCTTGATCCCATTCTCGTCCCTTTTTGCATAACTCTTGCAAGAGGAGTTTTGGTATCAAGGCAACAGGAGATAAAAACCAAAGAGGATCAAAGAGACTAGAAACAGCCGAAAGCAATCCACGTCGAGTCAACGGTTTATCAGGCAAGGAAACAGAGAAGAGAAAGGAATCTTCTTCAAAATTCCATTGCACACCTAAAACTCTGTGAGATTGCGTGCTGGGAATATCATGAGTTTGCATTTCTTTGGCTCTTTCTGACTCGGAAATCATGTGGAAAACCTCAGAACTGTTGGTTAACCATTTCGTGAGATGAAATCCACCTTTTTGAAGTAGCTGGGCTAGGTCACGCATTACTTCAATCGCTCTTTCAGCCGATTGGAATGACATTAAACAATCGTCCACATAGAAGTTATGAGTGACGATTTCTGAAGTAATGAGAAGATGCTCGTTGCCAAAATCAACAACAACACGGCGCAAACAATAAGATGCGCAGCTGGGCGATGATGTGGCTCCAAACAGATGCACCTGTATCCGATGCACAACTGGTTCTTTCTCCAGGTTGCCGTTAGGCCACCATAAGAAGCTTAGAGCGTTGCAATGTTTAGAATGCACTCGTATTTGGTGGAACATTGCTTGAATGTCACCAATCAATGCAACTTGTTCCTTACGGAAACGTGCAAGCACCCCGAACAAATTGTTAGTTAAAGAGGGTCCGGGCATCAACAAATTGTTCAAACTAAGGCCCTTATACTTGGCACTGCAGTCAAAAGCCACTCTCACCTTCTCTGGTTTGAATGGATGCGTGACTGGGTGATGGGGTAAATACCACCTCAGCGAATCACTTCACTCTTCTTCGCATTCAGTAATTTCGGTGGCATAATTGTTACTCACGTAATCATGCATGGTTTGAGCATATCTGGTTTTCAGTTTAACGTCTTCAGTTAGACGCCTTTTTAAACTTAGCAACCTTCTGAGAGCCATTTCTTTATTGTTTGGCAAATTCGTCACTCCAGTTCGCCAAGGTAATGGTAATTGATAATGCCCATCTGGTGTCAACTTAATAGTGTCGTCGAGTAATTTCAACATTGCTTTGTCCTCACGGGAGTAGGGTTGGTCAAAAACTGAAGTCCCGTCACCGAAATCAGTTGACCATAACGTTTGAACAAGTTGCTCAATTTCTTTGCCCTTTTCAGAGTGTTTGATAAAATTAACCAAACAATTACTTGAACGTGACGAAGAAAGTGATGGCCCTAGAAGAGACCAGCCTAAAATCGACTTAAAGGCAATTGGCTGTCCCCGGCCGCCCTTGCGAACGTTAATGGGACAAAACACTTCTGGCACGTCTGCGCCGATAAGCAAGGTTACGGTTGCATGTGGTATTCTCTGAAATGTAATCCCACTCAAATGAGGCATGGTATTCAGCACACCCTTGGCAGGAATTACATTTGGATTAATCGGAATGTTTCCGATCGAAAACACGTTAGGAAGGTTTACTGAATGAAGCCCATCCAGTGACGAGACACTCAAAGTAAGGGATACTCCACGACAACTAGTCGCAGGATGACCCAACGTTTGAAAGATCATGCTTTCTTCCCGACCAGTTACTCCAAGTGCCTGTACAAGTTTGGTGTCGCAAAGGTTGTGCGTCGATCCTTGTTCCAAGAAGGCATACGTCAAAAAAGTTTTACCTTCGTGCTGAACCTTGACGGGAACGACACACAGATAGACTCCTTCTAAGCTCAGGTTGTTGCAGGTAATTAGACTAGCACTAGTGCAAGGCTCCATATCTTTAGAAGCCGTTTGTGTGTCACAAGCCGACTCTTATCAACTCGTTGAGGCGTCACTTCCTTGGAAGCCTTGGGATTATGCAACAGGGTGTGGTGATAACGTCCTGTGCACCCCGGAACGGTACAAGTATTCGCACGCTTGCACATGTTGGTTTTGTGTGTACTGCTGTGACATTTGTAGCACAGTCGTCTTGCTTTCACAAAATTCGATTTCTCTTGCACTGGTAGTTCCTTAAATTTTGGGCAATCGTGCAATCGATGTCCGCCATCCTCGCAGAACCAACACCGAAACCGTGCTTTCTCCGTATAACTATTAATTGAAAAACTGTAACTAGACTTAGATTTAGCACCTTTAGGCTGTTCGCTGAAACCTTTGACATTTGACGGCTTATTCTCAGTCTTGCTCGCAAATACGCGTCTGCCAAACAGAGAACTTTGCTCTTCAGATTCTCGAGTCACATACTTGACAAAGTCACCAAAGGTAGCCACATGACCGCCTTTTTCCTCGATCATAACCGATTCTCGAACCCAGCACTTTCGCATGTCAAAGGGCAGCTTGTTAACTAGCTTTGTCATAAAATCGAGTGAATTAACACTTCCTTGTTCTTGCAAGTTTTGCAAGGTAATGTTGGTCCTTTCAAGCAGCTCGGAAAACGATTTGAGAGAGGCCGAATCATTCGCCTTCACTTGCGAGGTGTTACAGCACCGATCTGTTTTATTTGCCCTATTAAATTTTCGAACTCGGCTCTTTTATTTGGTTTTTATTTTGATGTGTTAGTCTGCGCGTCATTGTGTTTTTTAATTTTTGCACGTTTCGTTTCAACGCCTAATTTCCGGCACAACGCGCAGCTCTTTTGCCTTTTTGCCGAGTTCTTGCGTTCAGTCACTCATTTCATTTTGGGATTCGAAGCAAACGGACTTTTTATTTTTGTAAGCTTAGTCACACGGCATCGTTACTTTTATTTTGTTTCCTGGGTTAATTTTTAAATATTTTATTGCCGTGCCGTGTAGATCTTTAATTTATTAGAATTTTTTTCAATAAACCTCTATCTACTGGACTTCAACTGCTATTTGTGGAAACAGCACGGACGGTGACGGCCCCAGTCTCGAATCGCTGGGGCAACCTAGGAAAGACCTATCTCACGCTATAGTTACAGAGGGCGTCTGTAACACGAGGCATCCCTCAATTGCTGCTCACAAAGGTCTGCTATAATGCAGGGTCGACCAAACTCACGTTTAAGTTTGTTTTTAGCAAGTTCGTACGCCACCTCGCCCCTTTCACCAAAATATTCAATTTTGAGCTTCACCTTGTCCGCACAATGTTGCAACAGCAAACAAAACAACATCTTTTTATTTTGAACTCGGGGTTCAACGTGAGTCTCAAAATTGGTGATAAACGATTTGAATTCCAAAGGATTACCATTAAATATCTTGAACTCCGGCCTACGTAAAAACAGCTCATCATAAGCCGGATACGAAAGTGGCGTAAAACCTGGTGGCGGTTGAATTACATGCCACGGAGGATAAAAATTGGCACCACTAGTCGACGCAAAACTGCTCGCCCTGGCATATGTAGAAAATCAAAAATCGGTCTCTGAGGTAAATAAGGCTCAGCTAAATGAGATAAAGGGGTAGGTTGCTGAACACTCGAATAATGTGGGCGATTTTGAGAGGAATAAGCTGTGGAAAAGCAATAAGATGCTTGTGGAGCGTGAGAGTACGTTACGTCGCAAAATTGAACATCAGCATTATATCTATTAGATGGCAAAAAACCATGCTCTTGAATATTAGCACCTTTAAGTTCACTACACGCATTTTCTTGAATGCTGCTGCAACCAGCCTCGGTTCGATTTGCCACTGTTGCGCTCACTTTGGTCGCACCTGGGCAGACCTTAGTCAAAGTTTTGGCAATTTGTTTCTCAGGAAACACGGCAGTGGCAATATGACCGCTTGAGCTAGCAACATTAACATTCAAGTTATTTGAATTAACAGCTACATTTGAAAAGCATGCACGGTTACCAATAATATCCGCGTTTCGATCAAACTCTTGACTGTCCTGCTGTTGCAATGCTTGCATCTTTGCCGCAGCGATCTCCATCTCTCTTTCAGCATTTCGACGCTCTACTTCTTGTCGTTGTTGCAGAAGGAGTGATTCCTCTTTGGCCTTTTCTGCAGCTTGCTTTGCCTTTAACTGAGCAACTCGAAATTCAGCTTCAGCTTCACGAAGTTTAACGCTAGATCTCGATGATGCAGACGATCTGGACGACTTAACGGACCTCGAATCGCACAAGGAATAAGCGGAATGGCGATCCTCATCTTCTGAAGATTTCGGAAGCCTTTCTGAACTATTACGGAGTTTTACATATTCTTGATATCGGGTATCAAACTCAGCTTTATTTCGTGATATCGATTCTTTCGTATTAGAAGCTGAGGGCGAGTCAGAACACTCAAGTTTTTGTAGCAAATCGCAATATTGCTTTTCGATCTTTTCTACAAGCGATTGCAAATGAGGCAAATTTGCCTTTCTCAACGACATCAACTTCTCGGCTGCCACTAAATACCCGGTAAGCTCCTGCTGCATTTTAGTAATAGAACTGTTCGAGAATTCCTCTGACGTCATCATAGTGAACTATCTTCGATGTCACCATCAGAAATACTAAATAGACTTTTCAAAACTTTTATGTTAAATCTCAATTCCGGCAAGCTCAGTCTTCGAGACTTAACATAAGAAACTCGGCACTCTTTAAATGTACTCATATAAATTTTCAAATGTATTAAGCAGTCTGAACCAAACAAACAGTTTACACTGGTTTCGAAAAATCGTTTTCCTTTGACTGAGTTTTTAGTCGCGCCTTTCACAGCTGTAATCACTAGACTGAGAAAAGGTTTGTGAATAAACTGAAGAAGCGGCGCGTTGATTTAAACGCAAATTCAATCACAAAAAATCACTAATTAGTGCGTCGAACAGAATCATGAGGCAAATTAAATCACGAAATCACAATGACGCAAACTAAACCGTTTTTGACAACGTAGCAAAAAGGTTAGATGATGGCCTGAGCAGTGGCGCACCCAGGAGGGGTTTCAAGGGTCGAAACCCGCCCGTTTAAAACTGAAAAAACATAATTTTGTTGATACAATGCAGTTTGTAACACTTTGCCATATTTACTTTTCACTAAATAATTACCTAAGTTGTTGTTAATCATCTAAGATGTTGTCTTAGTGCGGTAATTTGATCCTGCAAAGTATTTACCAACGATATTGCTTTTACAGTGTTTTAACTACAAGACCGATATATATTGTGTAACTATGTGTATTTGTTATATCCATCGAATACTGGATAATATTACACCCAATCATGAACTTCTGGCAGAACAGAGCTTGGCATTTCAGAGACAGACGCCATTTAGTGAAAAAAGTCGTCCTTGTGTAAAAAAAAAACCTTCTAAACCAAATGCACTTTTGCAAAAAAAAAAGAAAAGCAAACAAATCCGTTGTTTGAAGACGAAAACCACAACAAAATTATGTTCAAACGTCGAGATTTTTATTCTGCGAACGTATTCAGGAGTTTAAAAGCACGTTTTTATTTTAATAGCGTTAGACCTATCATTTCCAAATGATTTTTTCTATATTTTTGTATTAATCTTATAGTATTTTAGGTGATTTTACAGCATCATACTCATAACTACAACCCATTGTCTATTTCAGTGTTATCGACCTCTATATATACCATCGCATTTTAGTTTTTCTTCATTTCAGCGTAGATCCATAAAGAGAGCTGGATGAAAACGTTCAATCTAAAACAGAATTTTTCAAGACTACCCATTGCTAAAAGAGTGAATACTATAGTTCCGACGCTAATGAAAGCTATTTTGAAAATCTGTGCCACTAACAAGCTTTTTGAATTTCAAAACGTATTGATTTAAAAAATTTAAGCCAAATTTGCAATCTTTCAGCATTTAAACATAAATTGGATTTGACCAGTAAGTGTGCGAGTGCTGATTGGACTGAGTGAAATAAATTCTTTTAAACTCTTCCAAATCTTAGTAATTTAGCTTTTTCTAATTGCTCTAAAAACGTTCAAAACGTCATCCAAGTGGCGTTAAAACGACTTGTTTGTTTTCTGAAAAATTGCAAGAATTGCCCAGTGGCTGGCAGTGACGTGCGGTGAGGCTTCTGGCTGGTGAGGCACAGTTTTTTTTCACGCTCAGGTTTGCAAAACAATTACATAAGACAATAAATAACAAGCAAATAACTGCTTTCATAGCCATTAAACGAAGACCAAATTTTTCGATAATTAATTATTAGTTATTGTGTGCTGTTCACTTAAAGCCAAATCAATTCTTGAAGTTTCGAAAATCTAGAAAGGTAGTTTATTACTTGACTTTCAATGTGGACTTTATTGAAGTTTTCGTGCTTCTTGGCAAATTCTTTAAATCGCAAAAACCCGATTTCACTCCCAACATTATTATTTGTTAAAAACATGAAAGCAAAAAACGATTTTTATGGCGCTACCACTCTTTAGTACGGTTCTACTCTTTCTGAAATGACGGATTTTTTTGTATTGATATCTCGAGCAATCTTTCTTTCATTGTACTCGCTGGATTACGCCGAAGCGTGTAACGAGTTGGCGGGGCCCATCTCCGCGTCGTTGCGCCCGGGCAACACAGCTCCTTTCGAAGAAAAGTCGCAGCGGTGGCGAGCCGTTGGCAACACTGTGTCCGATTTGACCGGCCCGAGATTTGAACCTCAGACCTCCCGCTCCAGAGACGAACGCGTTACCGCTCGATCAACTGGCCGGTGGCACTTTGGGGATTTTTAACTTTTAAATCTTTTAAATCGTTCAAATCTTTTAAATCGTTTTTTTTCCAGCTCTAACTTGAAGTTTGGATTAAAAACTTAGTTTGGAAAAGCGTCTCAGCTTTGAGACTAAATTTTCTTCCATTTTAGTTCATTTGCTCTTATTACATTGTTTCTATTTCGCTAGAAAAGTAACTTGTCCAATTTTGCAATGAACGAAAAACTACAAAAAAACTGGTTTGACCTTTTCTCATTCTGTAACGTCATCTTGAAGCACGAAGCAAAATCAGGTTTAAAAGCATTATGCGTTGTCCGCGATTTATTTGAAAAAAAAAGCTTACTTTTAGTTCGTTTATTAAAAGTTACTTGGCTGAAGTGAGGCACTATCGACAATGCCTCACTTCGCATATTACACCGAATAGTTTGGGCGTTTTAATGCGAAAAACATAACATAATAGCAGTGAATTCACAAAAAAAGTAAATATGATAAAAATTAATAAAGTTTTTGATAAATATTTTGATTTGTGAGAAAAAATTTTATTTTAGATTTATACTTTATTTTTGTTTTCCTTTGTACAATTCTACATGTGAGACACTGCCTCACCTGCCTCCCCTAACCGCACGTCCCTGATGGCTGGGGACTTCGCCCCAGTTCCCAGTCTTAGTAATTTAGCTTTTTCTAATTTGCTATCTTGCAATAATGTTATCTTGCATGCAATTTTCACAACCAACAACTTTCAAAATCGTTATTACAAGGTTTTTGAATAAGCAAATGTTGTAACGATGTAACTATTACTGCGAAATCCTGTTTGACTACAACTAAATGAAGTACAATTGTGTGCTGGCTGCTTTTTGAAAAATTCAAACCCTCCTTGAAAAATTTCTGGATGCGCCCCTGGGCCTGAGGTAGGAACTTTTGGAACAAAATCCCTCATTTTCACCCGAGTTATACATTTAAGTTGGTTGGCAAAAATTGAATTGATGGGGCCCGGGCGTGGCCACCGAAACAACAAGGCCTCACGCATACTTAGTGACGTTATCACCCGTAGTCCGATTGATTGTCCTACTTTTCTGGGCTGTTTGTTTTGTTCGCTGATTATAAAAGTGCGAAATCGCGAGGATTTGCATTGGTTTGTAGCACGCAATTAGAATCGTTGCAGTAATGTAACAGCAGTCTAGCAACATGTTTTTACTCAGCTTATAACATCAAGTTACGAAAAACTGTACGTTGTTAACGTTTGCAGTATTTGGCAATGTGGTTTAGTGGTTGATATGTTAAGAAATTACCAAATTATTGCCAGTATCAAACTTGATTAGTACTATTGTAAAAGTTATTTGCAGTGTACAGTAAGTCACTTCATTTTAGTATGAACCCTTAGTAACGACGAAAAATACAATATAATTGGCAGCGTACCATATTTTTAAAAGTATTTAGAAGCACACTGAAATGATTAGAGTAAGCAGAATCGCCGAAAATTGTAAAACCATGATTGCGTAAAAGTTTTTAATTAATTAGATCACGTTCATATTGTGTTGAGTGAAATCGCTTGCAATAAGTACGTCTACCATGTTTGCCTGCATCAGCATGCATGCAAAATATTGAAAGTATGAGCTGAGACAAGAATAGTTGGCAAATGTTTTTGAATTGAGTTTTTTGCAAATATAATACTGGGCTTGTTTTCGGTTCACTCATACTGTTGTCACTGAACAAAATTTTAGTTTATGCAGTAAAAATCTGCTAACCTACACTCACTGAGAATATACCTTTTGTATTAGTGCCTTATAGATGTAATGCATAAGTTAATTATGGGCTAGTTTCCAACTTCTAATTGGCTAATTTTCTTAACTACTAACCGAAAGCTGACAAAAGAAACTTTTAGTGCTTTGATATACCACAGATGCTCTTCAAGAAAATAATGTCTGAGTATTGCAATTACGAACTCTGAGCAAAATATGTTCTACTTGGCAAATTCGAAACCGACTAATTAGAATCGGATTTAGACAATACAGATAGCTTGCTGCTGGAAAATATGATGTATCTTTGCGTCAAGTTCATGAATGCGAAAAGAAGATTCGATGTCGACATCAATTTGTCCGATTATTTGATCAAATGGGAGCAATAATGAAGAAAAAAGAAAAACAATGAAGAAACATCTTTATCCAATTTTTTTCCACTTCAATTGCTGTTAAGGACGTAATTTCTGCTAACTACTCCACTCCTATGATTGCTTATATTCTCAGCAATTGTTGTTATAACACCAACAAAAAATTAGAGTGTGAGGATGCAAACTTCGCCGAGCCGCCATCCACTGATGGGGATGAAACCAGCTTCAGTCATTCTTTGCTAAAAAGCATAAGTAGAGGAAATCTTGCAACGATTTTGAGATTAAGAGTGCTGTTGCGCATAGCGTAGGTAACTGAGAAAATTTTGGCTTTGTCCAAACTGAAAAAAAACTTGCTTTTTCGCTTTAGCAATTTTACAATGTTGCATATAAAGTAGCAAAAAAAAACGTTTTCTCAAGCCTACAGACCTTTCGGAATAAAACAATTTTACAAATATGGTCAGTAAAATTGACATCGGTGCTTCCGAAATTAAAAAAACAGATGAGGCTGAACCAGAGCCGCAACTAGGAGGGGGGGGGCAAAAAGAGGCGGCACCCCCTAGAAAAAAATTCTGCCCCCTCTAAACTGCTCAGCATGCTCACCCAAACTCCCTTTACCTTTACGGCAGATTCAAGATGGTGGCTTATTTTTTTGGAGATCAACAGAAATCTCGGTGAAGAGCAGACCAACCCTAAAATTCCCCCCCAAAAAAATTTTTTTTGCCTCCCTTTGGACAGCGTTTTAGTTGCGGCACTGGGCTGAACAATGGCAAAAAAATGAGAACAGCCAGCCTCAACTCAAAATTTATTGGTTCTTGTAAAAGTGCAGTTCAACTAAGCTATGCTTTCAAATCATAGCAAAAGGACGTCTTTAGGAAAAATGAGTTATTAGAAAGGCTCGGCTTATGACGCTTTGAGAAGATTTTAGATCAAACTGAAATAAACCAGAAAACCCTTCAAGGGAAGCATATCTACAAAGTCGATCTGCGACATAAAGGCGCAGAGACGTAAATCTGCAGTCTGCGCTAATATTTTCGTGCTTCGAAAATAATTATGTAATCAACGAAACAAACTTGATTGAGTATTTTATTTAATTTTTGAAAGTCAAGTTTTAAAATAAGTTTTTTGAATTCACTTTCTGGTTTCTCAATTATCGCACAAAGCACTACCCTGAAACCAGTAGCGTACGTAGGATTTTGAAAAGGGGGGCCAGGAACCTCAGAAAATTTGAAAAGAACAAAGGTCGGAATGAACATTGTTTCACTTCAATTCAGTCCAATCTTTCGTCCAAAATTAGGTGAAGACCAAAAAAAAAGATCTTCGCTCCAATTTAGTCCGATTTAGACAAAAAAAAGGACTTTTAGTCCGATTTTTTTTGGGTTGGGATCAAAAACAAACGTCTTCGCCTACCATTTCTGTGCTCCAAGCTTCTGCCCAACTAACTAACAAAGGGAGGGGGGGCATTCTGCAATTTTGTATACTAATCTATGCTAATTATACTATCCTGGCGACCCAAAGGGGGCGTGGCCCAATGGCCCCCCCTAAATACGCCCCTGCCTGAAACTGTTATAGATCGTCGTGCACTAATCTTAAACAAACATGTAAAAAGAAATGCTTATTTTGAGTAGGTTTATTTGCTTTACGTAACCACGTCAGCGGTTGTTTTCAAACGCAATCATTCAACTGTTTTCATACAGAGTCATTTAACGGCTGTTTTTAATCCGTTACGCAAACAATTATAATTAGCCTTTTGTCCTGCTGCGAAGCAAAATCAAATCTCATTTTCTCGCTCATTACGGTAGTGCTTTGTGCGATAATTGAGAACTGAAGTCAGGAAGCGAATTCAAAAACTTTCTTTCAAAACTTGACTTTCAAAAATTAAACAAATACTCATTAATCAAGTTCATTTTTTTGATTACGTAATTATTTTTCGAAGCACGAAAATGGTAGCGCAGGTTGCAGATTTACGTCTTAGAGCCCTTATGTCTCTGTGCCCTTTTGTCCTTGAGCCTTATATGTCCCTGTATCCTTGTGCTCTGCACCCTTACGTCGGGTTTCGCTACAAAGTGTATCTGCATAGCAACCTCAATTATGTAAATGAAAGATTTGAAAGGTAAACCACTAATGTAACGTTAAAATGAGTTGAGCCAAAAGAGTTAGTTTTCTTAATGTGCAGTAGTGGGCTTAGGAATGTGCAAAGTGAGCAAATGCATAGGCCCCATCCACTTCTGGGAGCCCCCCCATTTAACCTATCGCGCGCAGAAAAAATTGGATTGTGAAAAACTATAGCAAATTATGACAAAAGTTTATGCACTTTTTTTTAAGTGTCATTACATATCTACCCCATCCCTCAAGATGCATTTGTTTCAAGTGTTTTTACACATATCCCCCTTTCCAAGACAATATTAGTTTTAACTTTTAAGTGAGATATAGTCAACAGATAATAACGTTGGCGCATCAAAAAGAAAATAATAATAATAATAATAATAATGGGAAAAAGTGAACCATCAGCATTATGCTGGATTAATGCACAAATTTGTGATAACTACGAACAACATTGCAAATACGGAGGAAAAAAGTGAGCAGCTTAATGGCTTACTGAAATTGAAGATAATGCAAGTAATGTACAACCATGCCGTGGTACAACTAAGCAATGATTTGTCCGCTGAAAATAGTACCAGTACCATAACCAGTACTTCTAATAAGCCAGTTATTGAAAACAAAGAAAGTGACCCACCAGCGGAAATTGAAACTAATGAGCAACAAAGTATTGATATGTCAGCCAAAAATTTTATGCTAATCAATAAGCACCCTCACAAAACTGTTGAATGTGACTTCAACTTGTCCATAAATGATGCAGTATTAAGCAGAACGGACAGTGTGAAGCAGAGACGGAAACCGGTCGGGTCGACCGGCCAGTCGGGTCGAGATTCTTCGACCGGCCGGTCAAGCCGATTGCAAAACCGGTCAAATTATCCTTTCTGGCAACTAAAAAACATCTAAGCACCAACCGAAATACACATATATGTTATATCATAAATAAAACTTTTTACAAAAAAACAGTAACTAACAAACCACACCTTTCGAAAACACTTGTTGAATGGTTTCAAGCTGTGACTAATATGCTGCGACCATTAAGACATGC
>CAWYPQ010000405.1:0-85991 GCA_963965965.1 Trididemnum nubilum
AAAAAATAAAGAAATAAAAGCCGCTTTGGTTTATTTTCTCAATGATTCATGTGAAATGCCCAGAGGACCTCTAGACCTTATTGGATTTCAAAAATTTTTTGTATGTCCTATTTTTCTAAACGGAACAGTTTAAACACAGAAAAAAAGTAGTATTATAACTTTCAAAAATAGTGAGGCTTTATAAGCACCCTAGTACACAGTTAATAAAGTTTCCGGTATGTTATCAGAAAAACTTTTTAATATCACCATTGTCATCTCATGCTGAATATTTTATCAAAAAATTGATATGGTAACTTATTACTGTAAAGTGCGATATTACATAATATGAAAAATTGTCGCAATACAGTGATTTTCAAGTTCTGTTGTGAAATAATTTGAGAATCAAAGTAAGCCTAAATTTGATCACAATTTAATCTACTCCAAAAGCATCCTTAGGTTTGATTGAGTGGGTATGGAGCCCAAACTGCATTTTCTAACATGAACAGTTAGGAAGTTACAAATGTTTTTTTTTATTTTCACGAAGGTTAATAAAATTTTGAAGAAGAATCCCCAAGAAATTGATTGTTTTCAAAAATATTCCACAGAAGGTTTTTTTTTTTTATATAAATTACACCTTTTGAACACAGGTAAAAAGTAAAATAAAGATTTTGAGGCAAAAAAGCAACCTAATAGACTGTATAAGTGAGAAAAACATCTCATATACTGAAATGTGAAAAAAGGATTACCGGTAGCTTAAAATTAGGAAATTAAGAAATTGTTGAAAAACTATAATTTTTCTAACTTAACATTTATGTTATTTCTGTTTCAAATTGTCTATAGCTTATCATTACTTTTTAAATTGCTTTAAAAAATCAAAGAGTGCAATCTTTTTTAAAGTCATAAAAATTGCTATTTTATTCCAAAAAAAGGCATATGTTACTGTAGCATTGGAAAATGTTTTTGTAACGTTAGAGTAAACTAGGAATATTGATTGATTAATGTTAGCATTAGACTAGAAAACTTGATTGATGAATGGGTCATTCCATGCTTAATTTACAATGGCTTGTCACCATATGTAACCAAACAAGGATATTTGTTCTTAAACTTAAAGAGTATCACACAGAATAAACAATAAAAATTTTTTTTTCGAACAGTCTAAGTGGTTTTCAAGTTATCGCAGTTTGAATTTTTGGCCACTAGAGGAAAATTTTGCTCTTGAGTTTTGAAAATAGTGATGTAATTCCGTTTCTGGAGCAATCTGATACCTGAAAATTGCTGCATGGGGGTTTTCGAGGTCTAGGAATTTATTTTTGATATCTAAATTGCAAAAATATGACTACTTCATGGTAAAAACTTGAATTTAAATTTGACAAGAGCCCAACTTTCAGGGCAAATTTTATGGTGTAGGCACGTTGCTGCAACAAAATTTTTTTTTATGTGTATAGAAGGCTTTTGTTTTTTGATAGTTAATTCTAATAAATTTGCAATTTTAATGGTTGTATGACTTTGAAGATTGTTAGAATTTTCTAAAAAAAAGTTTGGAAAACTAGTTGACTTGTATGAGGTAACTACAGTATATTTCAGATACTGTAAACAGAAAAATCGTTCTATCTACATATCACGAATAGCTCAGTCAATCATGATACTGCATGTGGAGTTTTGATAAAAAGTTTGGTATTAGTTCAGAGCATAGGTGGGCACGAGTCTGTTAATCGTTTATCCGTTACTAACGAAGCTAACTTTTTCATTAACTTGTTAATCCGTTAAAAGAATTTTTCATGTTAATGGACTAAATTAACTTCCGTTAAGTTCTGTTAACGGACTAAATTAACTTGCGTTAAGTTCTGTTAACTTCTGTTAAGGTTTTTATCGTTAATATCTTGCACCATTCATTCATCGGACCGGTACAAACCAGTTTGCACTGGTAACGCTTGTTGCGTATTAGCACAAGTTTTATAGAAAAAAGCGAAGAAAGGAGTTCTTTTTTTGAGGCAAATAATAAGCTGCAGCCTCATAGGTCTATTAATTATCGCTGTGGACAATTTCCAAAGATTTTCCGATTGCAGCTTCATTGTGCATTTGAACTTGTTTTTATCTTGAAATTAGATTAGACTGTAAAATATAACTTCCAAAACACAAAAAGACCACCTTAGCTGTAGATATTTCCTTACAGTCAGCTCAACAGCGTCAATACGTGTTCTAGAAGCGAGTGCATAAAACGAAATGTAAATTACACGCAAAATGTTAACGGACTTTATTAACTTCCGTTAATTAAAGCTGAAAATAACAGATTAACGTTAACGAAGGTGTGAAGTTTGTTAATGGACTAGTGGTTAACGAAGCTAACGTTTTGCATTAACTTGCCCACCTATGGTTCAGAGGCAATAATTTCTTGTCAAAGACTTGAAGGGGTAGCTGGTTCAAGGGATAATCTACTACTAATAGCATTATCAACTTTCTAAAGTATTAGGTTCCTATTTTGCAGTAGCTGACTATCTTGTAATGCCAGATAAGATTTATCAAAAAGTGAAGCAGCTACAGTTTAACCCTTTAAGCATGGCTGTCGCAATTTTGCGACAAGGCTACCTTCCAAATATCAAACAATATTGCTTTAGTATTGAAAGCGGGAATCCCCCAAGTTAGATATCATTTTTTTCGGTAGAAAATCAGCTTTCCAATGAGCTATTGTGTTCTATAGGTTGCTATTGAAGTTATTGCTAATATCTGCGGTTGAAGTTAGTGATTGGAAATGGATAAGAGTTATTACACTCTTAACTAAGCATTCGGAATCGTTGCAGCTGATAGCGATTCATGGAATGAACCAGGGTATTCTGAGCCTAAATTGAGTGATTGTGATCACATTTTATTAGATTTTTTGAAAGTCCTATTTATGTGATACAAATGTTATATACATTGTTTGGGTATAAAATAAAAGGTTAAGCTTACGGAATTGTTTAAAGATAGGTTGTAAAAAATTACTTTCTGTAAAAAAAAAAATTCAGCGCTCAAGGGGTTAATAGTCTATTTATTATACCTGTATTCTTAAGAAGTAGCCTTTAGAGTAGCTTTTTATCAGTTCTCATTGAGAGTAGCCTTCTAATAGTTCTAAACAGCTTTTTAAAGTCTGTATTATCTTTTAGAAAATATCTTTAACAACATTATAAAAAATTCTAGTTCGGGGGTGCCCAAAGTTTTCAAGAAGTGGGTTACATTACATTTTTTCTGACCTTTAACCAGCCAAACAATTTTTATAAAATGTTTGGATAAATTTTATCCGAATATAGCTCATTTAAGTTTGTATCCTTGTCCTTGTTCCAAATTAAATAATTTTTAAGCAGAGTTGACCTATGATAAAGTCATAAGTGGGCAAGTTAAAGCAAATCGTTAGCTGTGTTAACCACTAGTCCATTAACAAACTTCACACCTCCGTTAACGTTAATCCGTTATTTTCAGCTTTAATTAACAGAAGTTAATAAAGTCCGTTAATTCGTTAACATTTTGCGTGTAATTTACATTTTGTTTTATTCACTCGCTTCTAGAACACGTATTGACGCTGTTGAGCTGATTGTAAGGAAATATTTATTGCTGTGGTTGTCTTTTTGTTTGTTGGAAGTTACGTTTTACAGTCTAATCTAATGTCAATGTAAAAATAAGTTCAAATGCACTAACAAAGCTGCGATCGAAAAATCTTTGGAAATTGTGATCAGCGATAATTAATAGACCTATGAGACTGCAGGTTATTATTTGCCACGAAAAATAGCTCCTTTGTTGCTCTTTTCTACAAAACTCGTGCTTATACGCAGCTAGTGTTACCAGTGCAAACTGGTTTGCATCAGTACGATGAATGAATGGTGCAAGATATTAACGATAAAAACCTTAACAGAAGTTAACAGAACTTAACGGAAGTTACTTTAGTCCGTTAATAGCACTTAAGAGAAGTTAATTTAGTCCGTTAACATGAAAAAACTTTTTAACGAATTAACGAGTTAATGAAAAAGTTAGCTTCGTTATTAACGGACTTGTGCCCACCTATGAATAAAATTAAAGTTCATTTTATGTTTACCAAAGATTAAAGTTTGTTGAATTATATGGAAGAACTTTCTTTCACAGCAAACACAGTCCTGTTTGGAAGGGCTTCAACCAAATCTAACCTTTTTCTAGGTCAAAGTTTCGACAGTATCTAGCACCCAACGAGTTGAATAAACTGCTGTGCATTTAAAATCCATCAAGATCTATTTCGGGCTTCTCTCTCAGATGGTAGATGGTTTGTAGGATTTCATGGAAGAAATAGTCTTTTTAACAGTTCAGTTTTTTATGTCATTTGCAAGAATTTTTCTTTTTAGAGAAACTTCAAAGAATTGAATTACAAAACCAATTCTTCCTTCATTTTTTGGTCAGGTCCAAAACATGTTTAAAAGTTGGCATATTTGGGCAAACCTTTAAGTAACTTGGCTGAAGCAGAAGGCTTCAGCCCACGCAAAGCCTTTTTCTCAATAGTTGCTCTACTAAACGTATTTTGTACAAACCACAAGGTATACAGCTGTGAACTAAAGATGGCGCGGATAACAAAATATGCATCCGCATGCTATGCTGCATCTGCAAACTTTGTAAGCATGCTGCACCGCACCGCATTCAAACACAACTAAGTTCACGTTGCACCGCGCCGCACCGCAAGTTAAATATGCTTTAAATTTCCACTAACATCAGAAAAAAATTAGCTCTCCAGCTTATGACATATAAAAAAATTGATTTCAGGGGTATTATTTTGGAAAGTTTTCAAAAGAGCCGCTCTCTCAAAGGCATGTCAAAATATTTGGTTTTTGAACATCTGCCGGTATAAAAAAAATGCCCTAGCTTGAGCCGTTCAAAAAACTAATTTGTGGGGAGTCCATTTGGGGGCCCTTGCCGGGGGGGGGTGGTACCTTAATACTATGTCAAATTATTTGTTGCTTAAATATCTATCAATATAAACAAAAAACTCTCACCCTAGCTTGAGCAATTAAAAAAATTAGTTGTTTATAGCCCATTTTGGGAGGGTTCTGGGGAGAAGCCTAAAAAAAATTCAGAAAACAAAATTGCATTTGCAGCCCAACAAATTTACACTAAATTAGATATTGATGTTGTGTGATTTAGGAGGAAAAAGAGTGCACAAAATTTAGAAAGCAAAAAATGATAAAGAAAAAAAAACTCAATGCGGCTAAAAGTGTAGGTAGAGATGAAAAAGTATCTTACGGCATATAACCATGTGAAATATTTTTTGCCGAACTTGAGCCATTTTTGAATAAGACCGCTTTTTACACTAAACTTTTGAAGTAGTTTTCTGGTCCTAAACCTGAAGTTACAACTTACAAGACTCATTGCCTTGAAATTTGGCTCACACAAATAACTTATGAATCTCAAACTGCTGTCAAAATTTCATGTAGCTAGACCAAACCATTATCGAGTTATAAATAAAAGTCTGAAACTTCGCACTTGTTAACTTTGAAAATGGTCGAGTAAAAACTAAAAAACATGCGACGTGAGATCAGTCGTTTCAAATATAGGCTCTTCAGGTTTAATCTGCCGTGTGTGTGCTTTCTATCAGTTTTCTGCACCATGTTTTGGCAATCAAAAACAATCTACCAGTCTACCTGATGATTCCATGAAACTACTGTACTAACTCTGAACCAGTAGCTCAAATAATGAAATGGCACGTGCTCTGCATGCTGTCACAAGCTACTACACTTGTATGAAACTACCCTATAAATTATACCTTTGCCGTTTACATGTGTGTTGGATTATGGAATAAATTTTGCTACTAAGGCTATTTTGTCATTGAAATTTGTGTAGCCTAGTCTTCATACTCTACTACATACAGACATAGGTCTGCCAAATCTGAGATAGGCTCCAGACATAGGACCGAAAGCCTAATTCTTGATGCCATGACCTGTTGACGAATAGGCTATACTGAACTAACTCTGTCACTCTGAAATTACTACACTTGTATGAAACTACCTATAAATTATACTTTGCCGTTTACATGTGTGTTGGATTATGGAATAAATTTTGCTACTAAGGCTATTTTATCATTGGAAATTTGTGTAGCCTAGTCTTCATACTCTACTACATACAGACATAGGTCTGCCAAATCTGAGATAGGCTCCAGACATAGGACCGAAAGCCTAATTCTTGATGCCATGACCTGTTGACGAATAGGCTATACTGAACTAACTCTGTCACTCTGAAATGCAAGCGCATGTGTAGTAGAAACTGTTGTCTAGCCTTGGGCTTGTACCAATACCATAGGCCTACTGTGTACAGGAGGGTGGTGTTGCTAGGCTTTGTTTTGTGCTTTTACTCTGATGATTGTTTCCCACAAATCTGTTTCTTCTACATTTGTCTGCCTTTGTTTCATCTTCTCACCAACAGGGGTGCCGAAACCCATGGAGGGGTGGGATGGAGAGATATATCCCCCCAATAATTTGACTGTATCCCCCCAATAATTTGAGTATAGTCCTGCATACTCAAATTATTGGGGGAGTTTGGTGTTCAATTTGCTGTTCACTGTATTTTTTTTTGGTGTGCACTGAATTTGCTCTCCTGAAAAAAATCGTGGTCGAGGTTCATCCCCCCAAAGTTGAAATTAGGGCAAAATTGGGGTAAAATTGCAAGTTATCCCCCCCCAATGCTCAACAAAGATCGGCACCCCTGCTCACCCAACGTCCCAAACCTTTCCTAGTCTAGCCTACCAAAACCAAAATCTTTTTGTTGGTGTCAAAAAAAAAACACGTTCAGCCGATCAAAACTAAGTTTCTTGTAGCCAAAATAGCTGATTCTAGGATACTCCGAATTCTGAAAAAATAAACTTGAACCAAAGGCATCTTTTCCTGTTTTAGTAGATGCATTGTCTTCAGTTCATATAATAGTTACATCCAGACTAACCATTGTTGTTCATAAAGAGAAAATCACCAACAATAATTGTAAAAAAATTTTTGTACGTGGCGCTGGTGCTGTGATGCAATGTAGATTTTAGTTGCCACGCTGCGCGGTGCACCAACAACAGCGCGCGGCTGCGTACGCTGCGCTGTTGCCATCTCTACTGTGAACCATATTTTAGAAATGTAAACTGTGTGGTTAAAAAAAAAATTATTCAATCAAATGAAAATAGCTACGGTACTCTGTAGCTGATGTAGTGACCAATGAAACAAATTTGCTATTTTGTAAAGTAATCGTAGTGCCATTATTAAGCAAAAATTCACATACACTGATTACAATTAGTGATTGAAATTAGTGTAAAAAACTAGCGTCAACAAATTCAACAAAGTTTTTTTGGTAACAAAATTGCAAGCATTGAAAAAAACTTTAAAAGTAAAGCTTGAGACCAATTGCGTGCAGCAAAAAGTTGAGCAGGGCCACATATATGGCTTGTGAGCCACATCTTAGGCAGCGCTGTTCTTAATAGAACTGTTAAATCTGTTTATTGTTACACAAAGAACACAAAATAACTAACCATCTTGCTGCACGGCTATAACTTAAGGAATGGATGCATATCATTTACAGAAAAGAACACATGAAACGGTTTTGCGAAATATGTGCTTCAAGGCAAGAAATTTATATGCAAATGAGCAAAAAGAGATTACAAAATACACTGGGGTTTGAGGCGCAGCAAATTGACGTATAAAACACTTCTTCCCACGAAAATATAGCAGCCATACAGTTAACTATACAAAACAATTCAAAAATAATTAATTAGTGGCATTGTAACGTTCAGGAGGCCATCTAGTTTGAGATGAATATCGCCTGATTTTGTCATTTTGAGAATTAGCTTCACTGTCTTCATTTTGACCCTGTGTTGGTGGGGTTGTGCTTTTTAAAATTTCGTTATCTATTATTTGGGAAAACGGAACAACAGTGTGACTGCTAATCTTCATCAGGCATGGGGATTATCTGATTGTGGTGCCGTTTACACACAACATCCTTAGCAATTCGCACAGTGTACGTCAAACGCCCAAGAACTGAATTAATGGTGCCAACAACCCATTTTTTTATCATTGTCGATGGTCGAGCGTGGCCACTTTTTGATTACCTTTGAATTTAATTGGCTCCCTCTCTTTATCACTCTCAATTTACTTCAAAATTTTATGTTTTGTCACTTCTTCACTTTTAGGTTGAATCAAGTCCAGCCGAGTTTTCAAGCGACGTTTCAAAAAATAACATTGCTGGTGATTCATTATAAAGAGCATCCGGTGCATTGTGATAGGCCAACAAAAACCGAGACAGTTTTAATTGAACTGATTCACTTTTCCCCTTGGCCGCTGTCAAAGCTTTTTTTATTGTTTGCACAAACCTTTTAACTTGTCCATTTGTAGCGGGAAAATAAGGAGCTGTAGTTAAGGGTGTAATGCCATTTTCACTCAAAAATTGTTTAAATGCATCAGGTTTAAACCGATAACCATTATCACTAACAATCTGTTCAGATATTCCCCATCGAGAAAATAAACAATGCAATTCATCAATAGTTTTCATGGCAGTGGTGGACTTCATCCCCAATTTTTTCAGGCCATTTAGAAAACAAATTCTTCACAATTAAAAACATTTGTTGCAAAAAAGGTCCGGCAAAATCAATATGAATTCGTTGCCTTGGTCTCTCAGCTAACTGCCAAGGATGCAGCGTCACTGGAGAGGCTTATTTCTGGTTTGTAAACACCCATCGCAAGATTTTACCAGTATTTCAATATCCCTGTCAATACGAGGCCACCAAGCATAACTTCGTGCGACCTTCTTCATTTTGACGATTCCCAAATGCCCCAAATGCAACTCATTAAGTAATGTGCCTTGTAAACTTCAGGTATAACTACCCTGGGGCCCCCACACAAGGCAATCTTGGCAAATTGATAATTTATTACGCTTTTCAAAAAATAGTTTTAGATCCTTACTCACAGTCCAGTTTCCACTTAAAACCGCAGCAAAAACATGCGACAAAACTTCGTTTTTGCAAGTTTCCCCGGCTAATTTGCAATGCCGTGATAGGAAGAGTCTGGAAGTGTTCGAAATAAAAACATTCAGTGTAATCTTATCGATCTCAACCAATGCTGGTAAGGATTAGCATGACAGATCATCAGCATTGCCTTGTTTGGTTGTTCTGTGATACTCAATCGAATAATCGTGCGCTGACAATAGCAATGCATATCGTTATAAGTGAGCAGCGTGCATTACTGGAATTCCTTTTTTAGGGTAAAAATTGATGTCAATGGCTGATGGTACGTAACTGTCGTAAAATGTTGTCCCCAAACATAATGCAAAACTTTTGTACTCCTCATGCTATTGAAAAGGCCTCTTTATATATCTGTGAATATATTCTTTTTCAGCTTTGGAGAGCGAGCGTGAAGCAAACGCAATCGGTTTCTCCTCACCAGACAACAACACATGTGACAATACTACACCAAGTCCATAAGCAGATGCGTCACAAGGCTAGTTGAGTGGCATTGCTGGATCATACTGTGTTAACACTTGGTCCGAGGCTATGCAAGTTTTGACATCTCAAAAAGCTTTTTCGCAGCCATCGCACCACTCAAACTTTACGTTGCTTTTCAGAAACCTATGCAAAGAGCTTATTAAACTAGACATATGTGGAATGATCTTATAATAATTTACCAACCCCAAAAAAGATCGAAGTTGGGGTCACATTTTCAGGCCTACTGCAATTTAAAATCACCTCTACTTTTGACGGTGACTTATGCAGACGCTTTTCATTGATAGCATGAACCCAAAATTCAACATCTGATGAAAAAAAAACTTGCACTTTTTTATTTAATTTTAAACCACGCTTCTTCAATTGGAACAAAACAGCTCGTAAATCAGCCAAATGTTGCTGTTCTCTACTACCTGTAATGATCATGTCTTCCAACATGTAAAAAACACCCTGATAATCCATGCAAAACCTGGTCCATAGCACGTTGCCAAAGAGCTGGTGCCAAAGATTCACCAAAAACCAATCTATTGTAGCAAAAAAGGCCCTTGAGCATGTTTATCGTCAATAAATGTTTAGATTTATCCTCTACTTCCATTTGCAAGTACGCATCTTTAGGGTCCAGTTCGGTAAAATGTTTTCCCCGCCCAAAGACACAAAAATATCTCCCACTTTTGGCATAGGGTACTGCTCCACATTTAAAACTGGACTTACAGTAACTTTAAAGTCTCTGCACAAACGGATCTATTCGTTCTTTTTCACAACTAGGTCTATTGGAGTAGCCCAGTTTGATCAAGAAACCGGCTCGATAATGCCGTCATTTTGCAGACGTTGAAGTTACTGTTCAGCTTTCGCTTTCATGGCGTAAGAAAGTGAACACGCCTTACAAAATGCAGGTTTAGCATCTTCCTTCAAATATAATTTGCCAGTAATTTTTGTCAAGGTCCTCAAGCTCCCATCAAACACATCATTATAATCTTTAAGCAACCTGCTCAAAGCAGAATCATCATAACACGATCGCATATTAAACACATTTAGCAATTCTTCTCGATCACAAATGGCACTGAGCCAGTCTCGACCCATTGGTGGCGGAGCATGAACATGTACAACATGAAGTTTTAACTCGTAAACCTTGTCGTTTATACGCACCTTTACTGATGCATAACCCAATGATTTCAACTTTTCCCCGTAATAGGTTTTCTAACAACATTACTATCGCACAATTGTTTGCTACCGAAGTACTTAACGAAATCTGCAAACAACGTTAAAGTTAAAGAAAAACCAGGGTCTAGTTGCATATTAATGTTCTTATAGTTAATGAAAGTTTTATCCAAATCACACCAGTCTCTGAAATTGTTACCCTTGTTAACAATATCCTTATCAACATCTTTGTCTTCTTATTCATTTTGTTCACATTACTCTCTTTGGGTTGTTTCGATGAACATGCTCTTGCCACGTGGCCAACTTTTCCATAACAGTAGCACTTGGTACTCATGAATTGACTACTAGAGGCATTATGTCTCTTTCCACTACAACGGAAACACAAAATTGATTTTCCCTCGTTAAACTTTGTTGAAAAAGAGCGCAACTTCACAACTTCAGCTCCAGGTACACTGTAAAAATTTTCAATCTCTTGACTGGCCGTATGGATTGCTTCTGCTGTTTGTATCGCCTTCTCGAAACTTAATTTGGACCCCAAAAGCAATTTACAGTGAATTCCAGAATTCGCTAACCCACGGATAAAACATTGAGCCAGTGCATCGTCCAAAAACGTGCCTTATTGGCAAGTTGCTGCAACTTGCGTACGATTGTCGCAGACTTGGAAATGGTTTCATCTTCTCTCCGCTCGCGTTTTAACTACTTGTATCTCTTGGAAATCTTCAACAATGTATACAAAAATGTTTTTCTAAACATTCTACCAGCTGTTTAAAGGTTTTGGTTTTGGGCTTAGGTGGAAAAATTGAGTCGTTTAGCAAACGATTTGTTTCTGCTCTGATATCACTCAACATTAAGGGCCTTTTCTTTTCATTTGCAATATCATTTGCTGCAAAAAACTGCTCCAGCCTGTCGACATATAGCCTGCTATTCTTCTTTACCTTTATTGAACTCTCCAACCCCCTAATACGACATCCTCGTTGCCATTGTTAATTCTGTTTATTGTAACACAGAAAACACAAAAATAACTAACATCCTTACTGCACGGCTATAGCTTAAGGAATGGGTGCATTTCATTTACAGAAAAGAACATGTGAAACGACTTCGCAAATAGTGGGCTGCAAGGCAAATTTATATGCAAATGAGCAGAACAGATTACAAAATGCACAGTGGTTTGAAGCGCAGCAAATTTGATGTACACAAACAAGAACAGTCGTTGATAACATGAATTCATGTAGCCTGGGAAGTATTTTGAAAGATGCTTTATGCCACAAAACGACTTACAGAAGCAAAATTGAACTCCATAAACTCATACACAATAATAAGTAAAACAGCAACCATTTTTGAAGTATTGCTGTACTTCATTTGTTTTACATAAACCTTGAGAAATGTTTCATATCAGAGTTTCAAAAAGTGTTTGATACCAAAGAGTCGGAGCAAAGTAAATTACCACAGTAAAAAATCATCAAAAATTAAAACTTATACAAACTCAACAGTTTTATTCACCTGTAAATGGGATCATCCGGGGTAAATCCAAGTTTAGAATTGTTCAAAAAAAAGAATGCAATTTTTAATGTTTTAATGCTGTGGTAATCTGCTGTGAAATGTTTCAATGATATTACTTGCTTAATGATTATTTTAAACTTTGTTGTTGCTGTGTGTGTTATTTTAAACGTGTGATTATTTTAAACTGTGTGTGTTGGTGTGACCAGCAAAACCTTAAAGAATTTTACTTTGTGATGTACATCAAACATGGTTGCTATTTTTTTGCTAATAACATGAAAATTTGTCTTTTTCAAGATTAATCACAAACACCTTAACCTAATCTTGGACCCATGAGAGTGTGTGTACCAGTAACCAGTACTGGTAGCTACTATGTACAATTCAAGGTATATAAATGCGACAGTGTTGTTACTTATCTTCTTGGAACTTAAAATGTTACCATGCTGAGAGACAGTGGAAATTAAAGTAGTATTGTAATGTGCAGGAAGTTCAGTTAAACATTAAAAATAGCTAAAATTAAATAACCCAGCTACAGGCTATTTCTCCTTGTAGCGTGTTTTTTTTAGAACTTTATTGTTAGCAGGGCCTGGCCCATATCCATTGAGCACTTTGGAAACTGGAAAGACCCTGTACTAGTTAAAGTGATAGTGTATGTATGTATATCATAGTTGAGTCACACAACAATGCTTTTTTTTTAGAAATTTCTGGCAATTTTCAAAGTAATACAATTATTAAAATTTTAATCGTTTTGCGTACTTCTGGCCTAAAGGCTACCAGCTCAGAAGCCTAGGGAAGAGCCACCAGAACGGCGACTACTTAAAAGAAGCAATGCGAAAAATTGTCTTCCCACAGGAATCGAACCTGCAGCCTTTGGATTACCGGTCCACTGCTCTACCACTTGAGCTAGAGAAGACGCCTCCTCGCATGCTTAATTTTGGCTATTTAAACCCAGCAACTTGCTTGTTGTATGATAAGTAACAGTTTTTTACCAAGCAGTTGCTGGGTTTAAATAGCCAAAATTAAGCATGCGAGGAGGCGTCTTCTCTAGCTCAAGTGGTAAGAGCAGTGGACCGGTAATCCAAAGGCTGCAGGTTCGATTCCTGTGGGAAGACAATTTTTTGCATTGCTTCTTTTAAGTAGTCCGCCGTTCTGGTGGCTCTTCCCTAGGCTTCCGAGCTGGTAGCCTTTAGGCCAGAAGTACGCAAACCGATTAAAATATTAAAACTCTGGCCTGCAACCGTCAAAAAAAAACATCTTAATTGACTTATTATTACTATCATTATTAAAATTGCAGATTTATTAGAATTAACTATCCAAACAAAAGCCTTTTCCAGTTCAAATGCTAATAGAAAGTAAATAAAAGACTTGTATTTTTAAAACTATGAGCAATGTAGATACAGATAAAAAAATTTTTGTTGCAGTGACACGCTCTACACCCTGAAATTTGCTTCGGAAGTTGGGCTCTTGTCAAAATATTAAATTCAAGTTTTCACTATGAAACAGTCATGTTTTTGCAATTTAGATTATCAAAAATGAATTCTTTGATCCAAAAACCCCCACGTAGCATTTTTCAAGCATCAGATTGCTCCAGAAATGGAATTACAACACTATTTTCAAACCTTGGGAGCAAAATTTTCCTCTAGTGGCCAAAAATTTAAACTGCGATAACTTCAAAACTTCAAAACAAAATTTAAACTGCGATAACTTCAAATCAAAGGGATTCAAAAAAAATTTTTTTATTCATTATCTTTTTTTGACAGCTTTAGCCTAAAGCACAAATTTGTATTATAACAAGAACATAGATACATCGCTAGGTCGTCGTTGCAAGCTAATATTTCATGGTTGATTTTTATTCTGAGTTTGTGTGTTTTTCATGACCAAACAACATCAATGGGAATATATGAATTTGCTGAAAGAACAGTTAAACGGTACAGCGGAAATAAAACGAAAACAGAATTTTATTCACAGTTGTTTATGTCAAACAGTGTGAGAAAGTTTAACGAATTACATAAATTTATGAATTTTTTGTAAGAAAATTTTCGCTGGCTGTGACAGAAGGTGAAACCCAATTTCTTAATATATGAGAAATTGTTTGATTCTTTCAGGAAACTCATTCAAATACTGTGGGTACGTGCACAAAAGTGGGCGAAAACAATGCACATGGACAAATATTGTTGTGATGTCCAGTGTCAAATTATTATTTGGTAGACTATGTTTAGTAATGATTGAAACACAAAATTGTTAAATCACATTTTTGAAAGTATAGAGTAGGGGTTGAAAATTATTTGAATTCAATTCGAAAATGTGGACATAGGCACATTGGACTTGGTAAGAAATCGCAGAAATTGCAGTGATAATTAATTCAAGAATAATATTAATAAAAATATTGATGTAAACTGACAATATTTCATAACTTTACGCTGCGGCTGCAGGATAGAAATGTTGCAAATAGTATAGGAAAAATAGCATTTGTTGAGTCATCACATTGTAAAATGGTTAAGCGGTGTGAAGAAAAATTGACAATTGATTCGTTTAAAGTGCACATTGTTAATGGTTGGTACGTAGAAAGTTAATATGCGCACAAAAATTGGCTTTGCTTGATAAAAATTAGTTGGCTTGCTGGAAGCAAAAATTGTTTTGCTTGGTCCAAGGATTGAAAAGCAACCGCTTTTGGTAGTAATAACGCCACTTATCCAGCCATGAATGAAAAGGGTTAGTCGTTCATGTAGTAATGCTGCGGCTGCAGCTGCTGTAGTGTGCCTCGAGGAGTTTGAATTTTCGTGAAGGTCTTGTGAACTATATCTTTCGGAGAAAAGTATGTCAGTGTGAGGTAAACAATAAATCATCATTCCATACTATAACACCCTGAATTGAGTTAGTGAAGATGGGCAATCTCACACAATTACAAACAGAAGTTAAATTGGACAAAAATGTCAGAAATGAAATTCCTCAATCTGTATTTTTGGATTAACTGAGAAAACTCGAAATTCGAAAAATCTCCAAAATACATTGCTTTTACTATGTAGAAAATGGTGCTGTTCTAGAGTACTTTCTAAGTTACAGAAAAGCTTCTCACAATCATGTAAGATTAAGGGTTGCACCGTTTGAAAGTGCTTGCAAAAGCAAGACGTGGTAGTGGGAGACCTGGAATTATGCCATATGAAAAATACGCTATAGCAAAATAAGAGGGCACAGGTGTTTAAAAAATTATCTCCGAAGTCTGTACAGCTATATTTGGATAAAATCCATAAAAAGGGTGTGCTGTATCTGGCTGGCAAGATTAAATAAGTAATAGTAAAGGTAGCATTGGTTTCATGCTTTTGTTGTTTGTTTTACCGCTATTTGACGTAAGTGAGCAAAGTCATGCTTAATGGGAAAATTTTTGTGATTAGGAGAGCAAGTTTTGTTAATTGTTAAAATCTTTACAAATTTTGTAAAAAAATACAAAAGTCTCAAAGTAAAAAGGATGCTAAATTTTGATATCTTCGACCTATACAAGTAAATGGTTTTGATAAGGTCAAGACCTGCTCTACATTGATACAGTACAATATCAATGAAAACACAAATAATCATTACTGCAATGTAAAATCAATTTACATTATTTTGGTTGTACATTGTTCAAAATTTACACACATGTTGTGCATTTTATTAATTAGCCATAACTAATTCCTGGTCGATCATGGCAGGAAAAATGAAATGTGTTATGCAACTATCAGGAGTGATAATGATATTATGTTTGTGAAAATCAAGTCCAACTGGATGGAGCGCATTAGCAAAGGGGTTTGGAATCATTTCAATTTTGGGAAATGGAGTTATAATATCGGAAATGATCAAGATCTTAGAAACCAATCGAGATTGTAGTAATAATGAATTTTGTAATATTTGTAGTAATGATGAATTAGTTAGACAAATTTTACCTGTTTTGTCATTCGCTTACACTTGCAGCAAAACAAGAGAAAATGACCAATAGGATATGAATATTGAATAGGAATCATAGTTGACGATATATATTATTGAATAGGAATCATAGTTGACGATAATAACTATTACAGTAGTATCAGTTTAAAAATTTGTAAATAATTGGTCAGGGTTTAAATGTAATTGTTCTTAGTAACTTTTATATGCAAGTTCAATTCATTGATAATAAGTTTACATCAAATACGAGTTGTACGTGGCTGAATGTTTGTTGATCCAAATAAATTTATTCACTCATTTTCAAGGATTGTTGAAGTTGAAACTTTCGATGCTGTTCATTGTCCGAATTGTTCATTTATGCGCTCTCAGAAGCTCGATTTTAATGTGATGACGTGGTTGTGTGAATGTGTGACGTATTATGTGTTATTGCCATTGATCGCCAGGAAATCTGAAAAGAATTTGTGAAAGTACGATATACAAAACTAATAGTAATGAATCGAAATATTCCAAAATGTGTTAATTAAATTGAAATCATTTATAGTTATTTTAACAAATTTAAATATGATGAAAGTCGATGATAAGATGAATATATTATAATTAGAATCATTAAAATGAAAACACATCGAAATTCGGTTTTTTAGTGTATGGAAAGTCGAAGTTGCAAACATTACTGAACAGAAAATAAAAAAGCAAACATATCAGTAAAAATTTTGACGAAATTGCTATCACGTGTTATGTAGCAATCTTTAAAGCACTGTATGAACAAAATGACATCTTTTAGAATGAGGATAAGTTTGATTTAACTGTCGATAGGTATTGATGCAGTAAATCAACATTTTTTTTATTGCTCACTAGTGATTGATTGATTGATTGATAACCTTAGTTAGGTAACAATACAAGGGAAAAAATGTGCACCTTGAAAGCACAAAATCTTTTGACTGCGTTGTGCTTGGAAAAGTAACTATTATATAAAGGAATTTCTTGTCAAGAAAGTAGCCGTTATTTTCATTTATTAGTGGTTGTTCCACGCAAAGGTTAAATAGAATCAAATTCTATTGTAAAAAAATCGGCAATTAAAGTTTTTGTGAAAATAACAAGCAATTGTAGGGAAACAAAATCTAATATTTTATATGCTAAATAAATTATTTATCTTAGCATCAGAAATGTTATCGTGTTATTTTATTTTTGTATTTACAAGTTTGTGTTGTCCACTTTCAACCAACAGGAGTCACAAACTAAGTCCAGAAAAAAGTCCCCACAAACAAATTCCTAAAATTTAAGTGAAACTGGAGTCACAAATCACCCACAATCTGAAACCCACACTAAGCTGGTTCATTTGTAAACAGCAGTGAATGCAATAATTTTGAAATAAGTTCCAGATAAATCTGCTCTGCTTATGAATGATAAGTGTGCCTTGTCGGCAGGAGTTGCAGCTGGCAGTTCTTTAATGTACTTTTCTGACGAAAAGGGTCCCTGCAGGTGAATCAATTACTGTTCTGGACATGATATGCCGTGTACTAAAATTCAAATCAACTCATATAAAAGTTGGAATTGAACGAAAATTATAAGTACAGCAAAATATATCGAGTGACTTATTTGTTTGTTAGAATTGTTGTTTTTATTAATTAAGAAAGAGTTACAATTATTGGAAAAAAATATGATGCTAGTGATTAAAATGCTATTGATTAATGCGTTATATTAAGTTTTATAAAAAAATATATTAGAATTGTTTACCTGGTATATGTCGGTCTTTATTGTTATTGGTCTGCTGTTGTAAAATGAAAATCGTAAATCGCACTCGAAATCTCGATTTGCTCGTTGATTTTGGTTTCGAATGTGCTTTCAGTTTTGTTCGATTTTGCAATTTATTGCTCTCGGCATCATTCAAGGAAGAATTTTTTTTAAATCTGCAAATAAGCTTAAAAACAAAGTTTAGCACTCTTCTATTCTCTACTGCAAAATTGTTTGTTTGTTTACCCATTGTATTTGACGTGGTAACGCATACTATTATTACTTGATAAAGAAGCATTTTCGTGTAGCTGAAAGGTGTATTAATAATTGCCACAAACGACCTCAATATTAGTTTAGTTTGGTTTTAGAAACAAAGGGAACAAACGTATGGGTTACTAAACATGCAATAAAACAAAACATCTGGTTAAATAAATTAAGAGTACACTACACAAACAAGACATGGTACGTTGATCAGTAGCTTAGCGTGATTAGTTACATTAGGGTATCTGAAGTTTTGAGTGACAAATATTTTAATGGCGATGTCACTGAACAAAAAAATTATCATAAAGATAAGATAGCGGAGCTTACGAGATAAAAGTTAAATTATGTTTTATGTAGAAAATTACATTTAAGAATTTAAATGAAAAGAAAAGTAAAAATTTATTGTAAAATAACCAAGAAAAGCGGTTTGCTTTTTTTTAAAAAAAAAAAGTATTAAAAATACCCTAATGCTGCAGTGGTCTCCATTTAGTCGCCTCTTACGACATGCAAGGTAACGGCGTCACTATTCTTATCTGGTGAAGCAGGGAAATAATTAGCAAAACTTACTATATCGGCTGTGAATTTCCTTGGCTTTCTCCATTTTCCATTGTTTCTACTTGTGATCATCAATTTGTTAATCATCGTAAGTCACCAATTGATCGTTAGGTCGTTGTTGCAGGCTAATATTTCTCGGTTGATTTTTATCTGAGTTTTGCATGTTCTTCACGACCAAACAACATCAATGTGAATACATGAATTTGCTGAAAGAACAGTTAAACGGTACAACGGAAATAAAACAAAAACAGAACTTTAATTCACAACTGTTTATAGTTTCCACTGTTGAAGCTGAAACTATGTCAAACACTGTGAGAAAGTTTAACGAATTACATAAATTTATGAATTTTTTGTGGGAAAGTTTTCACTGGCAGCGACAGTTACAAAAATTTTCAAAATTTTTGAATTAAGCATGGAATGACTCAAATGCTTGCATTAGACTAAAAAAATTGTTGGATAATTGTTAGCATTAGGCCAGGAAAACGGATTGATGAATGTTAGTAGGCCTATTAGGCTGAGAAAATGGGTCAATAAATGTTATCGTAGCATTGGAGTAGGCTAGGAAAATTGATTGGTCAAGGTTAGCATTAAAGTAAAAAAATTGATTGATTAATGTTAGCCATGCTCTAGAAAAATTTATTGATAAATGTTAGCATAAGACTAGAAAAATTGATTGATGAATGTAAGCATTATGCTGGGAAAATTGATTGATTAATGTTAGCAATATACTTGAAAAATTTATCGATAAAGGTTTGCAATGGGCTAGAAAAATTGATTGATGAATGTAAGCATTGATATCAATCAGGTTAATTGTTGGATGTTGGCATTTAGCTAGGAAAATTAATTGAATAAATGTTAGTATTAGGCTAGGAAAATTGATTGACAACTGTTAGCACTTCACTGGAAAACTTAATTTTGAGCTAAATAGAGTAAAATCCGACTTCGCCCATGCTTCATTACGTAAACTGCAAAGCTGTTTGTCAAAGTGGATTTGTTGTACCTGCATAGGTAAATAACTATTGTTTTGTTTATATTAGGCAGGGTATAGCACGTTTATTTATATTAGGGTGTATGTATGTAATAGGCTTCAAATGGCACAGTAGGCATTGTAGACTTGTGTGGCATATACAAAGGTGGGCACCGGTACTTCAAAAGTAATTTGGTATCGGTACTTGCCTTCAAAAGTAATTCGGTACCTGTACTCAGTACTCCGTTACAAAAGTACCGAATTACGTTTCTGGTAGTTGGTACCAGTACTTTTAAATTTTTCCTAAAGTAGGTCAAAAGATTTTTTTCGTAGAAGAGCAAACATAAATTTTAATGAACAGAAGACCGACCATTTGACCTCCCATGGTAGTTCATGTCGCTATAACCCTATTATACTATATTACTGTTTTTTAAGATCGATTTCTCCTGGAGCTCCATGGGCCCCTGCGTGGTAAATCTAGCTCTGCTTGTAGCTTGAGTTTTTCATCGCCAGCAGTTGCCACTAAAATATGTATATCTATATCTTCCGATTAATAATAAAATGTTGCTTGCATGAAAGTATCATATACTCTTTGACGAAAATGTGGTCTTTTTATTGGATTCTACTTGGCACCAAATTACAAATTGGTAAGAATAGATAGCTTACAACCAGAGCTTGACCGATATGAGTTTTTAAGGCCGATATCGATATTTTGGAAATTTTTAGGCAAATACCAATATCGAAATACGAAATTTTTAGGCAGATACCAATATTAACTTATGAAATATAAAATTTTGTCTCTATTTTTCGATTAACTTGACACTAAAAGCTTCACTATATCCACTCCAAAGAAAGACTATTGCAAACACAAGTCACACTCCAGTATTATTCAACGAAAAAACTAACCTAAAATGCGATTTGCCAGTCAATAGTCAAGAGCGGTTGTGCTTGCTCTCAAAAATAAACAGTTTAAGGTAATTGTGCAAAGCCGATATTTTATCTGTGGTAGATAGTCGATACGATATATCGACTTGACCTTGATATCAGTCGATATATATCGGCTAACCGATATATCGGTCGAGCTCTACATACAACACAATCGATATAACCGTAGGTCACAAAACAAGTGAATTTGCGTCTTAAGCCAGATTCACACCGAAAACTGATACAATAATGTTAGGGGAATCCCCTCGTTTTAGCTGATTTTGAAGTGATTGCTTGATCCAACAATGCAAAGCTTTTTTATGTGGTAATTTACACCAAGCACGACTGTATCCAAGGGAAACCATACGCTACTTCTTTATGCTATGGGTAAATGTTAAAACGCCAGCATGTTTGTTTTTCTATCAGTAAATCCAAAAACGTTACGTATCGTATTACCAAGCACCTGTAACTGGTTGTAATGCTTGCATAGCAGTGTTATTAATAGACCAATAGGCCTATCAAGTTAGGGTTTTGTAATCAGTAATCACCATACCATCAAACTATGCGTAAATTGAAAGCTACTGATAAATTTATTGGCTATTTAAAGCATTTTATCTTGTCGGGTAAACTTGGTAGTTTTGCAGTACTTGCCAAAATTATCAACAAACATTTGTCAAGTATTAGTGATAATTGTGGAAACAAGTGATGAGTTTTAACTTTAATTTCATTTAGTTGTACCATAGCACCTCTATTGCAATGCAGAAGTTATTCACTGGTATGGACCTACCTGGAAGTAGGGTTAAAACCAAAAGTAGGCCTCTAGCATTGGGCCAAAGCTCAATACCTATATATTATTATTATTAAAGGGTAGTCTAAATGTCTTAATGGTGTAGCATTCAGGTTGCTTGGTGGTATGGCTTTTATGATTATCCAATGTCATCACAGGGTACCGGTACCTTGATTCAGGGCAAAGCAATCTCAGATTTAAATAATATTATACTTGACAAAAATCAAATTGACTCCAATCATATGCCATAGCCAAGCTGTATATTTTAAACCATATAGTTAAATTCTATTTAGAAATGATTCTATCTATGCTGTTATAAATTTGAGAGGAATACAAGGTTCATCTGAATCATTCAGCCAAATAGACCTCTTCCAAAAACTGCCGAGATTTTTTGTTAAATTACAGCTTACATATTTCTAAATTTCTATTAAATAAAAAAAATTTCTTGAACAGTCAAATACTGATATAATAATCACAGATTTTGAGTCTATTCTTTAAAGTAAAAAAGTGATTAGTAATTAATTGCGTTTACAGTATATTATTTAAATTAGATTTGCATGAACAATTTTAGGGTGGTGTAGAACTTAAATTTACTGTAGTGTAAGCAATATGATACGAGTTCAACTCGCCTAATCACTAGATTTTGTGTTTCAGAAATAATCAGTAGATAAGATGTAGTTCAGTACTGTAGTAGAATTTTTATTTGGCGAATTTGGTTAGTTAATCAGTAGGCTTACTGCGATAGTGAGAAATGTAAGAAGCAGAAGACTTCCAAAAGCTGAAGGTACGGGCAGAAATTACTTCAGAAACTAAAAAGTACTGGTAAAACCTGCAGAACTAGACATTTTCGTACTCAAAATTGCGTTAAATCAGTGTTTGAGTTTTTTTAAATGTTTCAACTCTCAATATCTGATATGATTGCAATTTTTGACTAACATCGATAACAACAGTTAGCAGGCCAGAAAGTGAGGAGAAAGATATCTAATGCAGCATGTGCAGTTTAGTGCGGTGTTTGTAATCAGAAATCGCTATCGCGCAATCAAATCGAAAATTGCTATTACAGTATGTGTGTGCTTATAGATATCTATTTTCTTATCATAAATTGTTTTGATAATTTTGTTATCGCAATCGCTACCATATTGCAAGTTGTTTCGATAACCGATTTCATACATTTGTTATTTGTCATATGGCATCCTACTAGTACTAGAACATACAGGATCATAAGTGCAGCATCATAAAAACCCAAAACGTAACCCAAACCCATGCGGTCCAGGCTCATGTATTTTTAGTACCACTATGTAGGTATGTGTGCATTGTCAGAAATCGATATCGCGTATTCAACATTTGTTATATTGCGAAGTGATAGTCTACTGTACTGGTAGGCTATCGCAAACTGCTACAGTATTAACATATGAGTGAACTGCCAGCGGCAATCGAACTGTACGGAAACTATCACTACTCAACTCTTAATTTGGTACTGTACAGAATGTTTTCTCCATTTCCTTCTATTGTATGGTACTGGTTTGTTGATTTTTCAAAGTAGCTGTAACCCCAAACCACATTGAGCCTAGTACAAATAAAGCTCAATGCAATTTAAAACCACTGCCAACTTTGTATGTGTGCTGTACCAACTCTGCACAAGTAAACCAGCTATTTTTTGGCATCTAGTGATCCATTGCTAAGAATAAAAGATCATTCTAACATCATACAATTTCACGTCAGTGATTACTCCGTGTTCACACAAAATAAACTGCAGAGTAGACAGATACAACAACTACCAGTAGCCTCTACTTGACTATATATTTACAAACAAATAGGCTTATGAGTTCCTGAAAATAAACAAAAGTTAAGAGGCTGTGGCATTGGTAGCTAAGCAATCACTGGTCAGTATTTAAATGCATCATGGCAATAGTCATGACCAGTACCAGTACCTGGGTACTGGTACAAAGTACCAAGTGCACTACAGTATATGATCATGACCATTGATGATACAGCATCCAAAATGGTCAAAAGTGGCCACTTCACTTAAAATACTTGAGAAAGGTCTCTACTATAGAAATTGATTGCTTCCGGTAGTTTATAACTTTAGCGTTCAAGAGTCAAGTCAATTGAAGTTCAAAATTGAATTTTAGCCAATTGTACCCAAACAAGAACAAGGAAAGCCAAATTGAATTAGCTTTTTCAACTGGCTGCCAGCAACCATCTCAGATTTAACACGCCTACCCTGTACCATCTGTCTTAAGTATCGCTAGGCAATCCTGTCTGAAGTACCGCTAGGCTAGATACCAGTATCACTGCTACTGTACGCTACCTATACTACAAAGTATCAGTGCATGACTAGACCTAGCTTACTACATACCGGTACAGCCCTAAGCACTTAACATGGTCTGCTGAAAGCTACTTTTCATCTAAAACCAATTATTTTTTCAAGATTATTAGTTTTTAGGGTTTTGGGGCTCAAAGTTTATCCCAAGAAAAGTCAATATTGAAATTTTTTAAAAAGTAAATCGCTACTGGTAAATAGTAATTTTTTTGAGTTACGCATAGTTTACAATCCTGTGGTTTGCTCTATTTGTTATTCCCGTTTTTGAACAGTCTAGCTAGCATTAGCTGGTTAGTGTAAACAGTTTAATTGATCAAGCGTAGAAAATGTTGTGTGACAAACTGCAATGGAAATTATGATAGCAAATCAAAAGAAAAAGTATTTTGATTGATTGCCTGCTGACAAAGACAAAAGAGCCCTAATGGCCAAGAAGTATAATTCCCAAAGAGCTAAAGTTTTGCATTAAAGGGTAAAAAGCACATTTCTAAATGGACCTACCTTTGCACTTATTTCCAATTACTGTATTATTAATAGGCCTACCTTTGCACTAACGTCCTACTATTATGAATAGGCCTACCTTTATACATATTTCCAACTCTTTTCCGTAGGCCTATTTTAGAAAACAGCTTCCTAGCAACCAAATCAACCTTGCATAAAGCAAAAAGCCTAGTTTCAACTTTTCTATCGACTTGAAATGATGAGCTAATGACAACGACAAAGTAGAACTCAATCTTACTTCATCGTTTAGTTGTATCAAGCAAAATCTTTCGTCAGGCGTTTGTATGAAATGTGTTGCTATCGGACGCAATTGCTCGGTGTGAATGCCCTATTGTTTATACATGTCGTTATCGCGTCAGAAGGCTCATTTGATTTGATAACGACGCTGGTGTGAATCAGGCTTTACGGTAGTTTCTGAACAAATTACACTACTGCAAAACAATATTTTGGCTTTAGCTTTGGTTATACAGTATAAACAACAGTTTCAGTCGGAGGAGTAAAGTCCAAGTAACTCTTTGGTTCTTGATTGCATTCAAGACTTACATTACAGTAAATTTTCTTTGCTGTAGAAACTTGTACCATACATGCACTTAATCTCGGCCTTGTGCAGTACATGTACATGAACTTGTACAATACATATACTTATTTATTACCCTCCAAAAAAATAGTAAAGATACTAATCAAATCGAAAGTAAACTAGTGCTGCAAAAAGTACCAATTTAGCGAATTCAAAGTAGTTCAGCATTGGTACTTACTTCAAAAAGTACTGAAGGTACCGGTACAGAAAAAGTGATTTGGTACAAAAGTAATTTTATACTGTCCACCTTTGAGCATATATTATGATCATAGTGGGGATAGCATGACACCCTAGTAGGCAGAGTATGGCAAATAAGAAGCTTGTTGAGGAACAGTAGGCTAGGCATAATATTAGTAAAGATAGTATGTCACTGTAGGCACTACAGCTTAGTATGGCATACAGTAGGCAAATTATGGCACAATTGGCATAGTGTGCTCATTATGGCACAATAGGCTTAGTAGGCCACAGTGGGCACTGTCGCTTGGTACACATGGTATGGTATATAGTTGGCTTATTATGGCATAGTAGGCATAGTATCTCGCAGTAGGCATTGCATCTTAGTATGTCATATTAGGCATAGTACGGCATTGTAGACGTAGTATAGCATATGAGTATGGTATGGCATATACTGCGCTAGGCTTATTATGGCACAGTAGGCATAGTAGAGCACAGAAGGCATAGCATAACATAGTTCAGCGTATTAGGCATGCTGTAGCAAAACTTTTCCATGAGCTATCACCGTTACGAGGTGGAAAAGTCTATGTGCCTCAATGACCTACAGAGCTGTACTGGCTGGAGATTCAATTTTCCCGATTGGGTTACACTTTGCCAGATAGGTCTGATGATAAAAGTGAGACGAAGTATAGTTAAAATCAAACAAGTTAGGAAACTTAAAACCTTGGTTGGTTATGCCCATCAGTTGTGGTAACCCTTTAACTTAAGAGAAGGACAACTCTCATATAAAACCTCTCTGCAGTCAGATTAAACTGCAAAATGAATTATGATGAATAGAAATCATCAAAATTGTATGAACGACGTTAATGGGTCCACCTTCACTTGTGAAACCTTCTCTGCTGGGGAGCGTCTAGGGACTCTCAGATTATCATTCAGCAAAACCCCTATGGCATTCGAGTACTAGGCAGCGAAGCTCATTTGAAAAATAAGCGACAATCTCCACCAGTCAGCCCTAATGGCAGCTACACCAATGTGCCCACTACACGTTCGGAGAGGCGAATGGAAGCACCACAGAGTATTCATACTCAAGAAAATGTTGCACACTCACAGGTCAACCGTCACCAACTGCTGTTAGGTAATTGGAATATCCTCACCCTCACAGGAAAAGAGCTAGAATTGGATGAGAAAGCTAAGCAGTATCTATCATTTTGATATTGTTGGAGTTTCTTTAACTAAAAGACGTGCTCTGGAACTGTGGATCTGGATGGCGAATGGAAACTCTTCTATTCTGGTGCTGATCCTAGTATGTCTGCTCAAGCGAGTGTGGGGATTCTCACAAACCCCGCTTGTCAGACTGTGTGTCAGATTGGATTCCTGTGGGATCATGAGCCTGTGTGTTGAAGCTCAAGGTATTGGATTGGTCGTCATGCCTATTGCAGGTATATGCCCCCAATGCTACCATTGGATATCAGGCTTTTGTGGATGAAGTAAATGATGCTCTTCTATGAGTATCACCAACTGAATCTACAGTTCTTATGGGGGATTTAAACACGTATGTTGGAACAGACACAGATACGTGAAAAGGTGTGATTGGAAAACATGGAGTCACTGGACGGAATGAGAACGGAAGGTATTTATTGCAGCTCTGTTGTAGCCACGAACTCTGCA
Organism: Trididemnum nubilum; assembly: GCA_963965965.1. Lineage (NCBI taxonomy): Eukaryota > Metazoa > Chordata > Ascidiacea > Aplousobranchia > Didemnidae > Trididemnum > Trididemnum nubilum. Next base: position 26,466 of record CAWYPQ010000405.1, read on the forward strand.
TCATGAATACGTTTTTCCAAGTCAGAGAGGTTCACAAGTATTCATAGTATCTACCTGGTATGGATCAAAAGTCTTTTATAGAGTTTTGCGTAGTTCGTCAGATTTGTTTTCTGATGTGCTGGACGTTCAAGTGAAGCGAGGTCCTAAATTGTCAACTGATCACCATCTGGTAGTATGTTCCTTGCAACTTTCGAAACCTCGGCCAAACAGGAAATCCAACAGGTTGTTTGTGACTTATTGGATCAAATGGGAGGGTTTGGAGGACTAAGTAGTAAGGTAACTGTTTGAATCCGGTACATCATCTAAGTTCACTTAACTTCCTGATGTATTCGAGGACATCAAGAAGGAATGGCTGCTGTTCAGATCAACGATTATTTCATCAGCTGCTGAAGGATGTGGGCAAAAATGTTTAGAGTATCGCACAATAGTGAGAAATGAACACTTTGATGGAATCGAGAGATTAAAAAAGCTATTTGAACAAAGGAAGATTATCATCTGATTTGCAATCTCGGTACACTGAGACACGAAAAGCGGCAACTTTAGCAGTAAAGAAATCCAAGGAGAAGTCATGGGAAGAGTTTGGTCGTTGGTTGGATTCCAATTATTTTTCAGCAAATAAAGTATTTTGGCAGAGCATCGGCCGTTTACGTGGCAAAAGATCGAGTGTCACAGACTCCATTAAGGATTCTGCAGGTAACATTCTAACGGTGAGAATGAAATCTTTTCCCGATGAAGAGAATACTTCGAAGATCTTTTGAATCCTGCAATGGCATCAACTCATGGCACACAACAAGTATTATATTTGCGATAAGAGGAAGTTTTCACTGCAGCAGAAGTGGCAACCGCAATTAAAAAGATAAAATCTAGAAAAGCTGCAGGTGAAGATGAAATCAGACTCGAGATGTTGAAAACGCTGACTGGAGAAGGAATTCTCTGGTTAACACGAGTGTGTCAAGTTGCGTGGAAGTTTGGCAAAACTCCCAGAGATTGGCAAGCAGGTGTGATTATTTCGATGTTTAAGAAAGGAGATCGCAAGCAATGTACAAACTATGCCTTTACAGGATTCAAAGATCTTCAAAGTATTCACTCCATCGTGAAAGGATTTCATTCTCAATCCGTTAGAATGTTACCGTCAGAATCCTTGATGGAGTACGTGATACTCGATCTTTTGCCACGTAAACGGCCGATGGTCTGCCAAAATACTTTGTTTGCCGAAAAATAGTTGGAATCCAACCGAAGACCAAACTCTTCTCATGACTTTTCCTTGGATTTCTCTTTAGTTCCTCCGGATAAACTTTTAAAGGTTTTGCAGGAGTATGGCGTTATTGGTCAATTGTTACGCGCTATTAAGTCATTCTACTGCAGACCGGAGGTTTGTGTTTGGGTAAATGGCAAGCAATCAAAGTCGTTCCATGTGGGCGTTGGACTCCGGCAAGGGTGCGTTTTGTCATCTCTCCTTTTCATTGTTTACATGAAGTGGATCGACAAATACAGCCAGCTGATGAGTGTGCCACGATTGGAAATTGCAAAATTAGTCGTCTGCTATTCGCAGATGATTTGGTTTTACTTTCTGCCACAGAATGTGGTCCTCAGCTCGCATTAAATAGCTTTGGGGATGCATGCAACACCACCAAAAGTGAAAATATGTGGGCCTATGGTCGAAACTGAGGTACTTTAACTTTCAACAACCCCTGATCAGTGCATGTTACTAGTGAAAGGAGCGGCAGATAGAGAAGTTCAAATATCTTTGGGTTGCATTAATGAGTGACGTAAGGCAAGGCAAAGAACTGAGTACCCGAATTGGCAAGATTAGTGCAGTAATGCGAGCGTTGCATTAGTTGGTTGTCATGAAACAAGAATTGCCAACAAAGGAGATGCTTTCAATCTTTAAAACAGTTTTTGTTCCCAATCTCACCTATCATCATGAATCATTGGTAATGATCAAAAGAGTGCGATCACAAGTGCAAGCATCTGAAGTGAGGTTTTTACGAAGAATCGAAGGAGTTACACAGTTTAACAAGGTGCATAGCTCTGAGACTCGGAAATCCCTTAACATTGAGTCGTTACCTCTTGGAATTGAAAGATCTCAGTTTAGATGGTTTGGCCATGTAAGCAGAATGCTTCAGGAAAGACTCCCCAAACAAGCGTTACTTAGTAAAGCAAATGGGAGAAGACCAGTTGGACGACCTAGAACTAGATGGACCAATTACATTGAGGATCTTGAATGAAATCGGTTGGGACTTCACCCTAGCAAAATAATGGATGTGGTCAAAGATCGTGAAGTGTTTTGGCTTAATCTTGTGCTGCCCTTCCTGCAATTCTCACGGAAAAGCAGGCAATGAAGAAAGAAGAAGAAAACAGCATATACTCTCGCTGGTTACCAAAGATTCCACAAGTGATAATTTTCGTGGAGACGTTGTTTTTCCACCAATCAGGAGATAATTTGTTTGCTGCTGTTAAAAAAACAAACCCCGAAATGGCAGCCTTACAGCAGTTGAGAACATATGGTATATATATGTTAAATTAATAAATTCATTCAACACTAGGGCTACCATATTGTCATTGATTAAAAAGAGGGCAGTTTCGAAAAACAAAACTCAAACAACTAAACTTGCGAAAGGCCCCGAACAATTGGATTTACTCAAGACTTTTTTTTTCTAAGAACACCATTTTCAAAGGGCAAAATCAGCGCAACCCTAAAGACCTTTTTATTTTTTCAAAATAAAGACCTTTTTATTTGACCGTTTTATTTTTCGTTTTTGTGCCGATTTTGCCTATTTAGCTTAGTGTTGTCCCCAAAAAAAAGAAAATAAAGTTCCTTAGTTAGTTCGGTAGGAATCAGGTCAACGGGAGTTGAACGTGAGTGTGGATGGAAGGATGTCGTTTTTGGTTGGCTTGGTTTTCGATTCTCGCCTTCAAGTTCTGAGCATTAAAAAGAGGATATTTGGCTACTTTTTGGATGCCCTCGAAGGAGAATTCATTTCAAGTGGAAAAAGAGGACAAATCTTTTTGAAAAAGGCCGTATAGTAGTCCTATTCAACACAGGGCATGGGGACTTTGTTCTCACTCCAGAAACCTTTTTTTTTCAATGTCAAAAATGTGAGCTGAATAGTATATTCGATACGGTACCTCAATTCGTTTTTAAAACATGAATTTACAATACTATTGGATAATAATATTTTAAAAAATCTGTGAAAAGTTATCGTTTAGCCAAACAATATGGTTTGCGTTTAGGAAGCTGTACTAAAGAAAGTGGGGATCTATATAATCAGTGAAGGTTTACACTTTTCACCGAGGCCCTGACTGATGAAATTGAGGCATTGAAGTTGACCATTTCTTGGTTTATGATTTAAATATATACCCATTCACCATGTATATACCCATTCACTGGTTATGGTGTTGCTTCATTACCTAGATACCCCTACGGTATATATAGTCAAGATTATCAGCTGCTGACTCCCTGCGGTGCATATAATCAACATTATCAGCTGCTCACTTGTAAAACTTCAAAATGGCATTAATTATGGCTTTTAAAAATTACTATTTCCAAATTATTATCGAAAATTTAACAAAATGCATTATCTGAAGCACTTTTACGTTTAAAAATTATTGAAGATTTGCCGACCATAATTTCGAAAATTCGTCAGGGCTTTAGGTCTCGAGACTGTTCTTGGTCAATTTTTGTGGTCTCACTCTTACTCTTGGCTCTTCGCACTGGTCTCAGTCTTGATCTCAAACCCATGTGGTCTTGTAGCTTAGAATCGGTTTTGAGACCAGGTGATTTTTGCAAATAAAATAACACAGTTTTATAAAAGGCTATTGCGGCAGTGACATTGTTGGTTTGTCAACTAGGTTTGCTCTTGGAGATTAAACCTGTCGTGTTTACGCATGAGAAAAGAAGTCGTTTACATATAGCGGTTTTAATGAGAAGGAACAAAACATGTGAATGGCAGAAGTAGCGAAAAGTAGTTTTGAAACCAGCGATTTTCAACATTTTCAAATTCATTATTGAATCAAAAATAAAGAAAGTCCATAAAAAACTAAAGAGTTTTTGCCTAATTCCAGCGCTGCAGCTGTTTTCGCGACTTATACTTTTAATTTTACTCAATACACATCATGAAATTGAAGTTTTTGTGTCAAAGCATTTACTCAATAAAGTTTGTGTAAACACAGCCTTAGAGTGTTTTATCGATTTGGTACCAATTCATAAGTATTTTGTACTGATTCAAAACAAACTAAGGTTTGTACTAATTCATAACAATGAAATTTCAGTGGTTTTCTTGCGTTTGCTACCAAAATTGCTTCTATTTTGAGATTATAGAGTGCTGCGCAACTAACTGAGAAATTTTCTGGCAGTTGTTTAAGACAGTCTTTGCGCTTTTGCAATTTTGCATGCTGCAGAAGTAGCAAAAAAGCCTTTGCTTAAATAAACAGTTTTGCAAATATAGTTGCTGAAATTGATGTTGCTGCTCTCAAAACTTAAGAGCAAATTAAAAACAAATAGCCAGTCACAACTCAAAACTTACTGGTTCTCATAGAACAAGAGATTGAATTCATGCATATTATTTAATTGTCGATAACAGTGTTAATAAGCTACATATTTTATCTCTTTCTCCAGAGCGAACAAACCAACTCCTATAGAATTGGTAAATTTTGTTTGTTTATGATGCCTAAACTAAATCCAAAATGGCCAGTGACTCAAACAGCAGGGCAAAGAGGGTTTCAGCTATCCTGCTTTTAGCCACATCACTTACTGTAGAAAGTTTATTTCATGAATACAAGCGTTTAAACGTGTCTTAGACTTGACTTAGAGAGAGGGACTAGGGACTGTTGGTAAAGGGGAAGGGTTATAGGGGCTGAGCAATTTAAGTCTTTCAAAGGACTTCCAAATGTCAACAATTAAGGTTTTTCAAATTGTTCTAAAAACGTGCAAAATATGATTTAACTGGCGTAAAAATGGCTTTTTTACAAAAAATCACAAAAATCGCCAAGCGACTGAAGGCAAACCTCCTGCTGTAAGCGATCAATGTACACCAGTTTGCTCAGCACGATGACTAGATATTTTTTGAGTAGAAAGTTTTGTTGTTTGGTTAAAGCCTTCTCTAAGCGTAATTGTAGTTACGTCCCTGAAAATCCCCCCCTTCCCTTAATCAAAAATCCTGGCTGCGTTTTTGTAGATATCTATATACAGTACTTTACATACAATGAGTTTTTTGTAATTTTCCTTTTTTATAATTTAATTGACACGTAATTCTTGAAGAAAATAAAGGTGATCATGCTTTGATCTTGACTATGAGCCATTAAGTTTAGTTGAAGGCACTCTTTAATAATATGGATTGCACGTGACGTCATCCCGTTGCAAGGCAAGCAGCTGTACATCAAAATCGCTCATCGGCGCTATGTAACTGCATGCATAAACACTGATAGTGAAGATATAGGGCTTGTTTTCAGACTAAATCAATTGATTGTTTGTAACATTAAAGTTAAATAAAAGCCTGTAAAAACTGAAATTAGACTTACTGAGAATTCGGTTTCTGTTTGCGTAAATGACATAAATTCAGCTTGCTGTGAAGTAACTCATGACAATCATGTAATAAATAGATGGTGGTAGCTAGGTTCTGTTATCTAATACAATGTTTACTATTAACGGCATTAAAATAGAACAGTTTTATCTCTTTCATTCGTGACAAATTTGCATATTTTTTAACTTTTGTAATTTTATAAGTTTATTTTGCAGGATCTATGGTGATTTTTACATTTGATGTTGTCATTAGTAGGGTTAGATTGAATTTGAATTTTGAATTTGAATCTGCTTGCGAGTTATTGATGAATTTGAATGTATGAATTTGATTTTCTCAAATCAAAATTTACCCTGTGAAAGTAGTGATTTATAAACTGGTCAAAAAGACTCAGAATTAGATCAGAACACAGCTAATTGTCACTGAAGGTTCAAGCAACTTAAGTTGTTAGTTTATTGCGTACTTGTGATGCTGTTGTACACATTTGCAACTGCAAGACTTTGATTTGCTTGGTGCTAATTGCAAAATCCTCTTTGAAATTGAATCTTTGCTGTGAAAACTGCTGGTGCAAAAACGTCGCAATACAAACAAAAGACAACCGGTAGCCAGCAAGTACTTGAATAAACAAATTTTTGCATTATATTCTTGGGTTTTTTAAGCACTGCGCAGAAGACGTCGCTAATTGCAATGCAAACAGAAGAAAGCTAGTCTGTAGTAGTGGAAGTTTTTAAAGATAAAAAAGCTAGCATATTACTGTTACATATTATGTAGCATACATATTTGAATTACTTATTAAATTATATTTTTAGCATACATACATACATACAGTATATTGTATTGCAGAGGTCTATGTTTGGTCAAGCTTTTTGGGTTGGGTTTGGGCTAAAAGTTGACAAAAGTTCCGGTTTAATTCGGGCTGATACGTGCTTTTTGTTAAAGGCTACAAAAACCATAATCAAAGTAACTTGGCAGCATTGCTAAAGAAGTTTTCATTTAAGGACCAATACGATTATCAGTGCACAATAATGATTATTGCATCACAATGAGCATAATTTGTTTTTAGTCTTTATGTTGCAAGTACAGTGCATTGTGAAGTGGCAAAGCACTATCATCAGTATCATGCAAGACTTTCATTGCCACGTATCATGTGGTGCTGGTTAGGTGGGATTGAATTTGAATTTTGAATTTGACTTTTGCAAAGTCAATAAATTTGAATTCAGTGTATGCTAAGTCAATGAATTTAAGTTTAGTTTTTTCAAAGTCAATGAATTTCAATTCAAATTTACTTTTTTAAAGTCATTGAATTTAAATTAAAAATTAAAAACAAAATGAATGGATCCAACCCTGGCTGTTACCGGCATACCGCTATGGTTGCTAGGAGTTAAAACACCTAATTAGTTGTTTTCATAGCATTATTTCCAAGAGATGTCGTTTAAATTTTAAATCAAGGATTTTTCTGGCCTCAGTGTAGTGTTGATCAAGCCTTAGTTTGCGTCTATTTCCAACTTGAACTTGTGGTGTAAAATACCATTTGTAAATAGTGCTTAAATGAAACATTAATCTGCCTCGTGGTATTGCTGTGGCATAGAATTTTATGTATTTTTGGATATGGCCGAATTTGCGGTGTGAACCAGAGATGGGGTCGAGGACACAAGGTTTGAAGCCTAAAACACCAAAAAAATTTTAATCCAAAGCCAAGGACCGACTTTTCGATGACAGGCCCTTTGGAGGCCAAGAACAAAAATTTTCTGGGATGTCTCTGGCGTTCTCCAAGGCGAAGATAAAAAAAGGTTCTGACTAAGGCACATTTGTAACAAATCAAAAAATAGTGCTGTCTTCGACTGAGGACTGGGCATTTTCAAGGACTTGTAGGCTTCGAGGCCAAGAACTTCAAAATCTGTCTGCAAGGCGAAGGATGTCCTGGAGGACTCCACCACTGGTGTGAACTATAACAAAAACCAGGCAAAGTGGACAATATCAGGTACGATGGACGATGAGACTTCACAAAAGGCATAGGTTTCTAGACCCACTTAGTTATGCAAGCGGAACAAATAGCTCCTGCTACTTTCAATCAAGATTAGGCTATCTACAAAAGTTTTAACTTAGTAATCAAACTCTTTAAATATGTCCAATAAAGAAATTAAACATTGATTTATGGTAACATTCAATCAGGAATCCAAATTAATTTTTTCAGCTACTTGCCCGTCGAGCAATTGAAAAACAATTATATACTTGCTCGGGGAAATCTCAACTTGCCGGAATCAAAGAGGCACAATGCATTTTGATGTTTAATTTTTGAAAAGTGCATAATAACAACCGAATTTGCATAATATTGTATTTCAAGAAAATCCAGCTTTTGTGTGCGATTTTTAAATTGGAGTAACATAATAGCTATCTTTTTCTCTGGGATAGCAATCGCATTGCACGCTTTTTTTTCCAAAAGTATCACATTGAATCCCCCAAAAAAGTCTACATCCATTGATGCACAGAGCTGTTTCCAGCTTTTAGCTCTCATCAGCAGCCTTAGCACATCTAACCAAAGGTATTCCCCAGCTGGACAAACCTCTCGGCCAAACTGGACGAACCTTAAGGGTTTGTATCGTGGCAGAGGGTTTCTAGGAAATAAACAATTTTTCACTTATGGTACTTTACAAAACAAGTGAAAAATTGCTGGGCTCTTGTAGTAAGGACAGCCATCTGTGCATCAATGACTCGAGCTGCTTGCGGCTGCAAGGTTGGTGGTTGATCTAGCCACCTAACTGCCAGTGGAAGTTATTCTGACTTTCCGGTAGTCGACCACGAAATATATCAAGCTTGTACGATCTGCATCCATTATCGCATCAGAAAATTCAACAAAAAAATCTTCGATTTTTGTAAGCGATTATTCCAATTTTTCTCATTATTTCTGTTGTTTAAAAGTTCCATTTTAGGCAGAAGTTTAGAGGAAGTTTTGGCATTAGTTGCATCACAGTATGTAATTAAACCAAACTCTTGTGCTGGCTAAGCTTCAGTTTATGGATAAAAAACCTTAGTTTCAAAATTATTCAAAAAAATCAATCATCGGAAACTAGTGGCGAGTTTATCGCATTGAAAAACTTTAAAATATTTGCAAAAAATTTACCTCTATTGTCCATCTCTGCAATCTGCATTGCAGTTTTCTTTATGTAACAAGTATCTCTGAAATATCATGGATGCTTTGTTCAATCATTTAATTTACAAAAATTGTTTTTTTGAATTGTAGTTATTTCAACTGTGACGTTTGCAAATTACAATGATTCACGTAGTCTTTTGCTACAAACACCGTTTATTTTTTAATCTCAAATATCTCGGAAACTGCATTAGCTAAAAAGCTGAACTTTTTTGTGTAACAAATAGAGGAAGTAAAGATCATTTAAAAAAAAACTAAAATAAAAAATTGCTGAATTTTTGACCTCGCTTTCTTACAGCACAGGTTAGTACTTGTGATACCCAAAAGAGCGGTTACCACGACAAGCGTGGGAAAACTTTTTGTGAAAGAACGAAACATTCTACCCAAAAAGAATTGCAAAGCATGTCTCAGTATCGAACAAATTTGCTTGAAATTAAGAAGTGTTAATTGTGATTAATGATTTGAGTGTGATTAAACTTAGAGTTAGTTGCAGTGATTGTGCTCAAATAAAGCAAGCAAAAGCTTACTTTACTTTCCTTTATTTTATTATACTGTAGCAAAAGCAATTTGCGTTTTTAAGTAATCTTGTTCGAAGTTGCTTAGTTTATCCGCTGTATTTTATTGAGTGAAGCCTGAATATAACAAGTAAAGCCAGGAGAAGCCAGAAAATAACTTGCGCGAGGCAATTACAGTTTGCCTCAGGCAAGCATTAATTTCAAACCCTGCGTCCAATGCTTTGTAATGGCGTCTTGACGTCCAATCGTTTTGGCGGGAAAAATCTGTGATATAGCTGCAATCCATCAATATAAAATAATGTTGTTGAGATGTTTTGATGACATAATCACTTCGTCCCAAGCAGTTTGTCATCTGACTCAATTTCTATAATTGTGATAAAACTAATTTATGAGCAAAATTCAGGCTTCAATTTTTTTTCAAAAAGTCGAAAAAAAAAAAACAATGATGGCGTCGTTTTTCCAGTTTCGGTCTTGGTCTCAAATTTTGCTGGTCTCAGTCTCGAAGCCAAAATAGAGACTGGTCTTGGTGTTGTCTCGAAAAAAAATTTGCGGTCTCGGTCTTGGGCTCGGACGATTTGGTCTCGACTACAGCTCTAAGATTGTGTCCTTGGCCCTAGGCTTTGACCATTCCTGTTCTTGGCCTTAAGAAGGTCCGTCATCGAAAAGGTGGTCCTAATCGGATTTTTTTTGAGTTCCTGACCTTAGCCTCAAATGTTGCGTCCTTGACTCCACCTCTGTTAAACATATCATTGCAGCATTTTTTTGTCCCACCATCTTTAAAATTATGCAGTCGTAAGCTATTGGTTTAAAAATGTACGCTACGCCAATTACGATTTAAAAGTGATATCACCTACAGTTCCACAACAATTATATGCACATGAAATTTTCTGCTTATGTGTTGTTTTCTCTTTCAGACACAAATATATGAAGCTCGATTATTTAATGGAGCTATAGTTGATGGAAAAGTTGGAAATGATTTTTTTTCTGGTGATGAATATGATGTCAGGTTAGTTAATTATGATTCATTTATTTTTTTTAACTAGAGGTTTTAATAAGATGTTTTAAATTACTAGATGTACGTATTTTCTAATTTTCAGTGTGCAGCGCATTTTAATGTGGGATTTTGCTTTGTTTTGCTATGTGTTGAATAGATGGCAAATTTCTCAAGTAATTTAAATTATCTCAGAGTTGAGTGAATTTCAACTTATGCTGTTTCTTGTACTACACATTTGCATAACCTTATTACACAGTACAAGATGGTACCGGTACTAAAAGAATGGTATACATTCAGTTGGACGAAGAGGAGTTAAACGAAATTGACTGAACAAATTTAATAGTTCACAAAAACATTATATCTTGCATCCCTCCAGGGATATACTCAAAGGGATTGGCAACTAGCATTGTTGATTGCTCTCATCACGCATGAGTAATGTTCAAAATTTTAGTCAGATTTCTGATCAAAATTCATTGTTTTTTATGGAGCAAGGTGCAGTCGGTTGAATTATACTTGTTGGTGGATAACCTGGGACTTAAACAAACTCGGTAAAAAGGGTTTGTTATTGATATGATGTACCGGTATCTAAATTGTGTGAAGCAGAATGTTGGAGTGAAAATGATAGCATTGGTAAATAGGCTGTGTTTGGGGATTATAGGCCTAGTGTAGGCTATGACGTAGCCATAGCCAGAGGTGGGCGCAAGCTTGCGACGCAACTATTTCACTTGCGATAGCGCTTGCGTTGCAATTATTTTTTGAACGGTTGTGCAGATGCTTGTGCCGCAAGTATTTTAGTAATTTTGATCACAATCCACAAGCGCAATTTAAATTGTCTAAAAATATTTGTTTTCCAACGACTGTGATTAAAGTTTAGAAAAAAACATTGATGAGGAAGATTTATAAAAGCTTCATCATAGTAGATTACATTCCTCTAATCAGAGGTGGACACTTGCACCGCAATAATTGCGACGCAACTATATCACTTGCAATAGCGCTTGCGCTGCAATTATTTCTAAACGGTTGCGCTGACGCTTGCGCCGCAAGTATTTTTGCAATTTTGAGCACAAGCGCAAGTCAAATACGATTATAAATGATTGTTTTTCAATCAAATGTGATTTAAGTTAACAAAAAAACATTGGTGAGGTACATAAACGTAGCTAGGATTTTTGATTGGGGGGAGGGGGGGGGAGGCCAAACCGCAAATCACACGTAGTGATGTTATCAAAATTTTTCGAAAAGAGGGACTTTTTACGTGACAAAGATACTGTAGAATGGAGGATCAGAAACTGGAGCCTGGGTTGGCATGTAACTTGGGTTTTGCTAAAGAAAAAGACTTGAACCTAAAGTTAAAAAATTTCCGAAATTGTCTAAGTTGGGAAACGTGGTGAGCAAACTAGTTTAGTCAAAACGTATCTCAGACTGGGGTCTGGGGACTGCAGCTAGGTGATTTTTTGGAAAAAAATTATTTTAATGCCATTTCGATTACACTTTACTCGTTTTTAGAGCCATTTAAAATAACTAAATTTTTAAGAATTGAAAACCAATTGAAACAATCAAATTGGTGGGTTTTTCCTTTACTTAAAGATCAAGTCCAAAACACGTTTAAAATCTTGAATTTGGGGGTTAAATTTTGTAAGTGACTTGGCTTGAGTTGGAGAAGCAAAGTACATTGTCTCATGCAATATTTTTAGCAGTAATTAATCAATCGAATATTTGTCTTGGGAAAATTTTGTTTATCATGAATACGGTTATACATTTAAATAGGATGGCAAAAAATTAGTTTGAAGTGGCTCAGGCCACCTACCTGGTCGTTGATATTAGTCTGTTGTACACGTATACTCTTGTACGCTAAAATGCTTAAAGAAACTGAAACTAAAACTGAAAAAACTTAACGCTTTGTTGTTATTAGTTTTGTCATTGGTGGCATTTCAATTCGGGGCGGTTTTGCCCCCTCCCCCCTTTGGCTTCGCTTATGACAAGGTAGGTTCATGAAAGCTTCGTCATGGGAAATTCTATTTGTCTACTGCTAGCTATACTTAAATTGGATTTATAGCAGGAGTCATCTTTTGCTGAAACGTTTGTCTCTAAAATATTTTTGCCGAGTTTTCAAAAAAGAAATTCCAATTGAGTAAGTTAAAAAGTGGTAGTAAAATCAAATTTTAAACAGAAAAATTGTTTTTGTAATTGTCTTTTTGTAATACGCTAGTCGTTTTTAAACAATCTTAAACTTAAACAGCTGTTTAGTGGTACAAACCTTTAAGATTGCTTTGATCACCATCGGATTCATCGACGATTTTTTGAACACTTTGGTAGCCTTGAAAAAGGCTGTTTAAAAAAAAGAAAGATTTGAACGATGTTCGTATAGCCCGTGTCAAGAATCAACGCGAAATTTCTGCCTAGACGAAACTGCAAAGCCAAGACTCCTCTAAATCAATTGGAATGTGATTCGGCCATTGGACTTCACTTACTTCAAAATCCTGAATGCACTGCACACTATCATGACGGACAATTTTCAATTTTAGCAAAGGCAAGAACTCCATTTCACTTATCAGCTTTGGAAGCTATTTTTATCAAAATACTGCAACCAATTTTGTGCGGGCAGAAAGAATTTGTACTCTCCCTTCAAATTTTACAATAATTAATCATTAGGTGGCATACACACAAAGTTTGACAACCATCAAATCAAAATTATTCACATGATATACATTTTTTTTCCTTTTTAGGTGGAAATTTCAACTTCAATTTATTCTCGCGTTAATTCTTGACATGCCCGAGACAAAAACCTTTCAAATTTTTTTCGTTTTAAAACAGCATTTTTCAAGGCTACCAAAGTTTTCAAAAGATCGACGATGAATGCAATCGTGATCAAAGCAATCTTAAACTTGCTTTGGTCAGGGGTGCCCAAAGCCGGGAGAGAGATGATGGGGGGATATATTTTTCCCAATAATTTGACTGCATACCTCCAATAATTTGGCTGTGATCTACATCTGCATCCCTCCCAATAATTTGACTACGGTCTGCATCTGAGTGCTGGATGATGTTTGGACCTTTTTTGGTCTTCACCTGATTTCGGGGGCAAAAACTCTTTAATTTTTGATGAAGACCTTTTTTTTGTCTTCACTTAGTTTGCTTACGTGAAAAAAATCGTGATCGAGCTTCATTCCCCCCAATGTTGAAAATAGGGCAAATTTGGGGTAAAATTGCAAATTATTCTCCCCAATGCTCAACATAAATCGGCACCACCGGCTTTGGGCATTAACCGCGTTGCTCGTGACAGCCCTTTTTTGCCGTAATTCAAAAACAAAAAACAACAAAAACTATTGATCACAACTTATTTGCTTGTTTGGAAAACTTGAAAGGTATTGCAAACAGGAGTCACAGCATTGGTAAAGCTCTTATAAGTAATACTTAAAAGGTTCAATTTCTCTAAACAAAAACAGAATGAATTTTTAGCGTGCTCCATTTGTCAAAGAGTGATGCTAATTGCTCCAGAAGCACATAACATGTATTGAAGCTTGTAAAGAATTTCCTTGAAGAGCCATTAGAGAAAACAATGACTCTGCAGTCGCTCACTTACCACCATATGCAGACTTTATTAGATGAAATTTTAACACTGCAGTTCCTTGAATGCGAGTGTTGAGAGTATTTTTTTGTTAGGCATAAACATGTTCTTCGCCCAAAGAGGTTAAGCGATGAACATTTTCAAATACTTGTATTTTTTAAAGAAAATCAATAATTTTTTGCTCACTAGTTTAGAAGCGGGCTTAATTTGTTTTGAATATTGGTTTAGTATCGTAACCTAGTAAGGTTTGAGCAGTGAGTCAATTAGAATTATACATTTCAAAATGTCGCGCTTGCGCTAGCAGTTGCGCTTGTGGTGCAATTATTTTTGAGGGCTTGCGGAAACGCTTGCAGCGCAAGATTTTCAGAATAGTTGCACATGTGCTTGCGGCACAACTTTAAAGACTTGCGCTGCCCATCTCTGCGTCTTGTGCACGCAAAATTTCGTTATAGGATTCACAGCAGGAGTTTTCTTTCGCTGAAACTTGTTCTTTAAAATACTGTATTTTGTCGATTTTTCAAGATTTCAAATTTTTTAATTATGTCTTTAAAAAAATTGGCTGCAAAATCAAATTTTAATAAGAAAAACTATTTTTATAATTGTCTTTCCACAAATACGCTACTCGTTTCTAAAAAATCTTTAAAATATTGCTGTGAAACAAAATTTAACGCGTTGCTTGCAAACTGTCTTATGTTTTACTGTAATTCAAACACAAGAGACACCAAAAGCTATTAATAGCAATTTTTGTTGCTAGTGTGGAAAACTTGAAAAATATCGCTAATTGAAGTGACAGCATCGGTATAGCTCTTAATTAATATACTTGGATGGTTCAATTTTTTTAAACAAAACCATGATGATTATTGTAGCATAGAGCGAAGGTAATTGCTCCACAAGCATAAATGCACAAATGCATCAGTAGCTCTCAAAGAAATGGAAGGCGTAAAGTCACAGTTTGGATCAGCCTCTGGTTCTTAGAAAGAATGACTACGAATAGGATTCAAACCCACACCAACAACAACCAGAAACATACACTAGTTTTAAGGTCGCGGCAGTCTTTCAACGCAGGACAGGCGTTAGACCACTTTTCTACTGTGTAGCTATGTGTTAAAACAAACATGCTAATATTGACTGGTTGCATTGAGATTTTGTATGGTCACACTCTGTTTCGATGTTCGCGCTGTGTATTTGATGAGTTCTGAGGATTGTTAATCAACATTCTGCTTGTCGGTATAGCTGATTTAATTTCAATTTCTTAGTTTATTCAATTTCTTTATACAAAATACAGGGTGTTTATAAAGTCCGTGCACACGAACTTTATGGACACCCTGTACATGATGAGTTTTTTAGCATGCTCCATTTGTCAGAACAGAGTGATGCTAATTGCTCCAGGAGCACAAATGAATTGAAGCTAATAATCAATTTCTTTGACAAGCCATTAGAAAAAACAGGACCTCCGAAGTTGTTCACTTGCCACCACATGAAGATTTTATTGGTGGAAATGAACAGTTAACACCCCCAATTCCTTTGAGTGCAAGTGTTGAGTGTCATTTTTCATTGTTCTTTGTCCCAAAGTGAGCAAAGTTAAGCGATGCAAAGTTTTAAATGCATGTATTTTTGAAAGGAAATCAATAATTTTCATTTTGTTTACTATTTGGTAGCATGCATAATTTGTTTTGAATATTCGTTTCATACTGTAACCTATAGTGCAGTTTGAGCAGTGAGTCAATCAGAATTATACTTTTTAAAACGTCACACTTGTGCGTGCACTTGTAGCGCAATTATTTTTTTTGGGATTGCAGAAACGCTTGCGCCGCAAGAATTTTAGAGTAGTTGCATGTGCGCTTGTGGCGCAACTATTGTGACTTGCGCTGCCCACCTCTGGGCATTGTCTATACTAGGCCTATAACATTGTATAGGGACAGCTGAGAACGTTAAAATACTGTAAAAAAATGAAGGGTCATGTTATGTCAACCCTTCTTACCCCAATCTCTTGCAACATTGTAAAGAAAATGAAGTAGAGGTCTAATTCAGTACCATTCGAGCACCGAATTAGGCCTCTACTTCATTTTCTTCACGATTTTACTTCATTTACTTTAATTAGCACTGAATTAATCTTTTAATAGGCACTGAATTAGGCCTCTACTTTATTTTCTTTACACGGTTTAGATAAGACAAGGTTTTAATACATTTGCACTACAAATCGACTAGAGAAAAAACACATTTACTGGCCTCAAAAAGATATTTTTTTTTCTATATTGCGATGCTCAGTATAATCTGAAGTTTTCGCCTAGGGTTGTCCCCACCCCACTTTTCCTGCCTTTTTATGTCATAATGACATCATTTCCACAAAAGCTGACTAAATTTCTTAACGTTGTTGACTTTTACTTTTTTCATTCTTACTTCTCTTATGGTTGGACATGAATTTTCAAACTTTGGTCACTCAACAAGTTGGACATAAGCAATCTTTAAATGCATTTGTGACATCGTAGATTATGACGTTACAATGCAGGAACAAAAATGTTTCCAAAATTGTAAAAAATTACCATTTTGAGTGGTTGTCAGCTCCTATAACTTTTATTGTATTTGATGTAGAGCCTTGATATTACTATTGAAGAAAGTACATGCATATTACAAGATACTGTGTGAATTTGGTTTGCTTCAATTAACATTTTTATCCAATAAATTGCACTGAAAACATGACACCCATTTTGGAATATTTATCGTATTTTAGCGTTTGCTCGGCATCCAAGACTGAGTTTATTTCAATAATAATGTTTGCTTTCATAATTGACTTTTTTTCAAAATTAGAAAATTTTAAATAATTATAACGGCAAAAAGCTTCTAACATCATATTGATCACGTGATATGTTAGTAAATGACCACAAAAACGGCCTTAAGTTTGTGCTGGTGTTATAGATAAGATAATATCAAATTTTTCACGGACCGCACAAATGAGAGCCAAAAAAGCGATGACGTCATCATTTATGGTGTCATTGATAAAGAAAAAAATTTTTATATGTTAAGCAATGCAGGTGATATGTTGGTAAATGATCACAAAAACGGCCTTAAGTTTGTGCTGGTGTTTTTGATAAGATAATATCTAATTTTTCACGGACCGCACAAATGAGAGCCAAAAAAGTGATGACGTCATCATTTATGACGTCATTTTTTTGAAAATATTTTATTGCAATTTTTGCTGTAATTGATGAAGAAAAAATTTTTATATGTTATGCAATGTACAATACAATTTGTTTAATTTTTATCAAGAAGACAAGTAGCTTGATCATCACTCCGTTAAGAAATCAGTATTCTCCTTCTCAATACAATTATCAAAATCATCTAATTCAATAAACACTTCCTACTCACGTTCTTGTTCTACGCTATCTACCAGAGTTGGTAGTCCTTCAAGACATCCTTGGCCTCAAGAACGTCCCTTTTTGATCTGGGCTTCAAAGCCTTGAAGTCCTCAAAAATATTCTTTCTTGGCTCGATGACAGCATTATTTTTTGATTGGTTAAAAAGGAAAATAACCAAACAAAAAGCAACATAAACTTCTGGTCTGTCAATTCGTTTCCTTATTTGAAAAATAATACCATGTGATAGCCAACTATGCCAAGTTGTACTGAAACATACTGTAGATGGCATTGTGTAAAAGCTGTAATCGAAACATAAGGGTGCAGAAAGTCATTTAGAAAACCACGACCCTGCTGGGAACCTCAAGTTATTTTTCAAAATTAAATACCTTATGTTAAATTTTACAAAGTGTCTTTTGGCGGCCTAAACATTCACAATCGTTTATTGATAAACATTAGGTAAGAGAAAGACATTGCATACAATGAAATGTAAAGAAAAGATTAGCTTAAAATTAGAGTTGGGAAATTGTGGGAAAATTAACTCTCTAATTTAGCATTTACGGTATTTTCTTTTCAAAATTGCTTTAAAAATCTAAGTGTGTGATCTTCTTTTAAGTCACAAAAATTGCTATTTTCTCCAAAAAAAACAAACTCTAATGTTATTCAACATGGGGCACGGGGACTTTGCCCCCACCCCATAGCCCCTTTTTTTAAATGTCAAAACTTTGAGCTTACAAATTGATAGGTTCCATAGGCGTTGATCCTGGTGGGGGCGGCACCCTCTCAGGTTTGACACAGAAGGGGGCAAAATATTCTGGCCCCTCGTTTTTTTGGCTAGTAATACCCAATTGGCTACAAGAAATCCCAAATTCCGGAATGAGATAGAACCAGAATGTGGTAAAAACTCTTTTTTTGGTTTTAACCTGAATTTGGGGATAAAATTCTGGACTGAAATAGAATTATTTAAGTTTAACCAAACTTCGCAAAAGCATTCCGCCCCCTCGGAATTTGCTTATTCAACAAAAAATCAATGCCTATGCTCGAATAGTACCTCAATCATGTTAAAAACTTTAATGCATTTTTGATAATACTTTTCAGCTAATAATGTTTAAAAAATTTTGTAAAAAGTACTCTTTTAGTCAAACAACATCGTTTGCGTTTAGGAAACTACTAAAAAAGTGGGGATCCATAGTATAAGTCAGTGGTCATTTGCATTGAGGCCCTTGCTGATGAAATTAAGGCATAAATATAAACTATTTCTACATTTACGTGAAACTTCTATAATATTTATTATGTGAAACTCTGGCTATCTCCTATAATAGGAGCAGGCTGGGGAACTTCGGAACACTGCAGTCAAGAGAATCGTTTGTAACTTGATTGCAACCGTGACTTGATTGAATCAGCTCAAAGTCAAGCCCAATCAAATGCAAACTGTAGGTGCATAATTATTCTGAAACTAGCTTGTTCTGAATTTTTTTGTGGTGATTCTGTTGTATCTGGTACCTGGTTGATGATAATTTAAAGTACCTGGAAACACTGCATTGCAGCGAGCTTCGCCTATGAACAGAAGCGTTCACTGCAATTAAGTGTACAGCCAACTTTAAAGTTCCAAGTACCAAGATACTGCAATGGCCTTTCACTCCGTAACTGCCTCTGTTTTGTTCTCTTATTCATCTATCGTATTAACCAATTTTTAGGCCCAAATAGTACTAAACTAGACCTCTACTTTACTTTCCTTACAATTTTGTGAGCAGTCGGTGTAAGAAGGGTTAAAATAGTGCAACCCTTTCTTTTTTTGACAATGTTTTAACATTCTCAACTGCTTTTGTACATAGCCAATACTAGGCAATGGCAAGATGACAAGTTGTCCTATTCGCCAATGCTATCGTTTTCATTCCAACAAGCTGCTGTACTCATTTTCTGACACATAATATCAATAACAAATCACTTTCAAGTTCGTTCCAGTCCAAGGTTATCCACCAACAAAAACAATCCAACCTACTGCACCTCTCTCCATAAGAAACAATGCATTTGATCAGAAATCTGATTAAAAATTTGAGCATTACTCATGCGTGACAAGAACCATTAACAATGCTAATTGGTAATCTCCCAAGTATATCCCTGTTCTTAATGCATTTGGCAGAACCCTACAACTGCTGTATCCCCATTTTTTACAATTATGACGTTTGTGGTTGATGGATGCGCAGATGGCAGCTTGACTGAGAAGACCCAAAAGTCTTTTCCTTGTCTCCTGCACTTGGCAACTTGGTGATTACCCAGTAATAATCATTTATCAAGATGTGTGTTTATAATGGGTAATCGTTTCACCCTCAAGTGATGCTAGTAAAGTAAAACACCAAGTGCAAGCGCATAATTGTATTTTAAAATCAACTGACTTCATGATTAGTAAAAATGGCAAAGAATTGGATAATCTTGAAGATGGCCAACTCAATGGTAATATTGAATACCATTACCTTAGTAAGTGATATACATTTAGGAAAAAGTTTAGTTCTTTAAAATTCTGCAAACAAAATTTTAACTAAACAAAAGTAAAACCAATGTTCTTTCCAAAGATGGTGATAGTTGAATAGTCGTGTGAAGCTCATGATGCGAGTGAAATCACAGCTCGCTTTTTGACTTTGTAACATATTCTGATTTAGACTTAAATTTTTTATTACAGTAGTTTTCTGATTTTTATTTTCAACAAAATGATCTTTTTCAGCAGTAAATAAATGCATTGAATAAAACTATGACTGGCCTTAAACAAAAAATTTTGTTGACTATAATTCACTTTGCCTTTTTGCTGCAAACGTTTTTTTCAATCCGACTATCTCGAAAACAATACAAGCTTGATGGCTAAAATTTTTTAAAGATAGAAAAGCTAATGACCTTGGAAAAGGTTTTTAAAAAATACTAAAGTTTTGACGTTGTGTATTTGCAACTCAAGGTAAAATTACACTCGAGTTGAGGGTTTTTTAATTAGTTTTTTAGCATTTACTCTTTTTTTTAATAATTTTTTTGTGAAATTGTGTTCTTTCAAAAGGGGTGGGACTGGTCCCCCTAATCCCCCTCCCTGGCTGCACCGGTGGATGTAAAGCCTTATTTGTTCTGAAACTCTATGATCCTGAGAATTGATTGACCAATCAGCACAAGGCCCTTATGATCAAGCCACGCTTACCAGCCAATGTAATCAATCTCACCAGGCAAAGCTCATGAAGCTCCCGAACAACACAAAATGCAGTGGAAAAGCAAACTAAACAAAAATCAATGTTTTGTCCGACTTAGCCTGAACTGTGCCGCAAATAACACCCGTCGATGAAAGACCAATTAAAATGCAAATAAATAAAACGGCTATTTTCTCTCTGCCACCACAAATCAGTTCCAACAAATCAGTGAAGTCGAAATGTCAGCTTGAGTCTGAGTTTTGGCAATAAGAAAAAAGCTGTGCAAGACCCACCAAGCAGCGTATGAGGATGTTGTGAGCAATCTTTTTGCAAACGCCAACAGTAGCACTGAGTTACCTGATTAGCATCACAAGTTGGATGAACGAAACAAGGCTTGAACTCTCGATAAGTTGGTGGTTATTTCGATATTGGGTGTGGAGAACTCTATTCTAAAAGTCTACCAGAATATGCTCATCAGAAAAATTAAATTGTATCTGTTTTTGTAGTGTGTTTGCCTTACTATAAGTTGATTCTGTCAGCTATCATAACTGATACGTTTTTAATTTTGGAATTAGATTGATAACTCTATTGCCTTTCAACAATTAGATCTGATCCTATTTCACCTTCTGCCAATTTTCGTTCAATTCTTACTATTAGCAATTACTCGAGGATTGAATCACTTGTGCTGGAAATGACTACTGGAACAGGAGCTTTGAATGTGACGATAGAACCACCATGTAAGAGAATGCTTAGTTTAGTAGAATAGTTTACAGGTACTACAATGTTATATAAAAATAGAATCAAATATTAGCTTTTAACCAATGCAGATTTACAGACGTTTTCCTTGCATGTGTCTGTGGCGCACCCAGGGGGGTTTCGGGGTCGAAATCCCCCCTTTTGAAACTCAAAAAGCTACATAATTTTGTTGATATAACGCAGTTGCTAAGCACTTTGCGGTATTTAGTTTTAACTGAATAATCACTTAAGTTGTTGTTAATCACTTAGGCAGTAATTTGATCCTTCAGGTTATTCGCAGAGCAACTGAGATTTTGCATTTGTTTCACCTACAATATTGCCGAAAGAAACATTGTGTAACTATGTGTATTTGATATATCCATAGATATGGAATAATGGATATATTATACCTGATCATAAACTTCTTAGTAGAACAGCGCTTGACACTAAAAAGACACAAACAGCTATTTAGTGAAAAAAGTCACCCATGTAAAAAAAAACTCCTTCCTTCATTGCTCGCTTTTCCGTGTGGATTGCAGGGCAGCTGCTCGACATTAAGCCAAAACACTTCACGATCTTCGGTCACATCCATCATTTTGCTTGGGTGAAGTCCCAACCGAGGCATTTGGCATATGCTGGGATGCTTATGTAGTGTCACTATTTTTTGAAAGTTATCATTTTACTTTTTACCTGTTTTCAAACTGTTCATTTTAGAAAAAAAATGGGACATATGAAAACTTTTTTGTCATTCAACAAGGTTTAAGGGGCCCTTCGGGCACTTTACATGAATCATTGTGTAAATAAGCAAAAACTGCTTTTATTTCTTTATTTTTTATGCTTGAAAGAAAATTTTTGATGCTATCACATTAAATTCGTTATGTTCACTTTGTATCATAATATTTGAAGTTTCTGTTTAGAAAAACCATCACATGCACTTAATTTTCACAGCAATTTCTAAAATATAACAAAATACCAGCACTACCAATGTTCATAATGTGTGTGATTCTAGATTGCAAGGACCATAAATATGGTATTTACTTTTTTAATTGCCAATCAGCAATCTAACCTATAATTTAACCATGTAATATACAGCTTTATCTATTACTAATTGCCTAATAGCACATACAAGTATCAAATGCTTAAATCTATCGCCAGTATTACCCCGTTAACATTCACACTAAAAAATCAACCCAATTGACTTATACAAGAATAAAACAACTTTTTTTTTACAATATTTACAATTTCTTTTTGAATCAGTGTTTAGAGTAAGACAACACAAATGTAATTTATTCGTTTTCAAAAACTAAGCATGTTTTTTAGGCCTTTACTTACATTAGCTAGGGATGTTGTCTTTAAAAATGAAAAATATTACAGCCATCAGCTTATCAGACACATATGAAATCAGTCATTGTTAATAAATATACTGCACTACTAAAATATATTACTCTACTATCTAGAATCGATTTCACTGCATTGAGGTATTATCAATTAAACAGTTAAATCTTTTTCAAATAACATATCATCCAAAACATGGCCTCAAACAAGTTTTAAGCAATGTAGATACACAACACTATTTACGTCATTCCAATATGCATGTTTTTGGCTGACTTTTCAAATAGATGTTTGCTTGTCGAGTTTGCCAATTCAATTGTAGTTAGGTGCCTAAAGTTGCTTCAACTTGAGGTTATACCCAGCATTTGTGAATAGTGACAATTTTGAATCTCCTGTCTAAAACTATTTTCACGCTATGCATAACGTTTTGGAAATAATTTTGAGAAAATTTATGGACTCCTAAGTTTTACTTTATTTTTATCTCATTAGTACAACTACTAGAATATTTAAGGCATTAACATTTCAACTGGCATCTGCTTAGAAATCAATATTTTTGAAAAGAAGTTAAGATTACTTTTCAAACCATAAAAATTTATCTTTTATCAAAATGTTAAAGTTTTCAAAATTTGCTTTATTAAACCCAAACCTTAGTATAGCCTTTAGGAACAACTGAGATGAGGTTGAGGTCACAATGCTGCTATCTTTTTTGAATCATTTTCTAAATCCTAACTTGAATTCATTAACCTAGAGAATTTTGTTAGTGTGAGCTACCAAATTAGCATCATACAGTTTTTTTGCATTGTTTGGTAGGACCATCAATGTTGACTTTAATGACTTATTTATCAAAGTATCAACATCAGTGGAAATGAATGGAGGCAAAGACTACTAAAGAAAAGCACTTTAATTTTGACATGTAGATGCAATTTTATAGTTTTGTAAGTATAGCATACCACTAGGTTTGGTTTACAGTGCAACTATTTTTGAAGCATGTCTTATATAACATCTTAACAACATCCAAAAGTAAAACATTCAAGATCACCTATATTAAAGTTTCGTCAACAATTTCTGACAACTTTCATATCAATATTACAGCATTCAGATCTGGCTAAATTTGGAAGTGATTAAATAGTTCAAGTTTATTTATTTTTGCCACAAAATTCACATAATATAAACAAACGATTAAAGTTAAAGAATTAATTTGGCTAGGGAGACTGCGAGTTGATCTCTCGGTCTTCAAAGTCTGCAGCCACCCCGATTACCACTTGAAATGATATAAGCTAACAAAAAACACATCGTTGTCATGAAGCAAGTGACGAATTTCACCCAAATTGCAATACCAATGTTTTATACTGTATATTAAAGTTTCTGTAATACATACTAGTACATACTCAATAGATAATTTTTGTATGATACTTAAAGCTTTTAAAAGATTGTTCGGTTTTAATGCTTGTTGGAATTTTGTTCCATATTTTAACATCTTGGTACTTGATGCTTTTTTTTGAAGTCTGTTTTGTAAAGAGGAATGTATAAGGTAGGATTGTTGGCAGTGCTTGATGAACGAGTACACTTTTGAGAAACTTGGTTAGTTTTGATGTAAAGGTTTGACAGTAAAGGTGGGAGACGTTGATGATAATGGTAAAATACCAGTTTGGCAACTTAGCGCATTGTCATATACTATGCTGCATGTAGCTTTTAAAAAAGGGAAACTACCAATTTTTAGAACTTGGGAAGAAATACAGTTTTGCGATACAAAATAAAAGTTATGATAGCAAAATCTGACAAAACATTACACATTTAGGAGCAGAATAACGGGACGATGTGAAGAGCTTAAGGAAAAAAACCAGAGCCAGGATAAAATGAATCATTCTATTTACAAGACGTTTCAACTTAAACTAAAGTCATTATCAATCTTATTCAAATAGATTTAGTTATGTTTAGTTTACACATTTAGTTACGTTAAAATACTTTTGGCGTTTTCACGTTGTTTTGACAAAGACAAATTCAAAACGTTGCATGAAAGTAGCTTGTTTTTGCTTTAATGCTTAGAAATAAAGCCAGTAGTCAATCAAAGATGCTTGGAGAGTATAGATTTAAAGTAGCCAAAAGTCGTTAAAAATTGTTTATAAAAAACTATGATAAAAAAGATTGTTTCTCAAACTATGATACAACCGACAGCCAGTTTAGCTTGTACTACAGTATGTTTGGTAACTCAAAACTGAAGTGTTTGTACAAAAGTTTACCAGTAATTTGCACATCACATAGCCTGAGGTGATCTTTCTATGCTTTGAATAACTAATAAAATAGTATGAATTTGAAGAGGCTACCACACAACCGTGTTAGCAAACTATCATAACTAGATTCACAGTTAATAAAGTTGCGTTATAAGGAAGCATTAAAACTTGGTAATTTCACCAGTGTCACCTCATACTAAAAATTTTACCAAAAAATTGATTTGGTAACATATTACGATATTGCATAATATGAAAGTTACCGCTATACAGTAATTTTCGTGCTCTGGTGCAAAATTATGCCAGAGTCAAAGTAAGCTTAAATTTGATCACATTTTAATCTACTCCAAAATCATCCTCAAGTTTGAATTAGTGGGTATGGGACCCATGAAAAAGTTTCTAACATGACCAATTAAGAAATTTCAGGCATTTTTGTTTATTTTCACAATGGTTCATGAAATTCTACCGTAAGACCCTCTAGAAATTGACTGTTTTTAAAAATATTTCTAAAAAAACGATTTTTATAAAAATTACGCCTTTTGAAAGGTAAAAAGAAAATAAAAATTTTGAGCAAAATAAGCACCCTAGTATATACTTTTCCTGGCAAACTGAGGAGTAATATCCCTCTGTAGTTTGTACATTGCTTGCGATCTCCTTTCTTGAATATTGAAATAATCTGACCTGTTTACCAATCTCTGGGAGTTGTGCCTACTGTGGGATACTGTGCCATATTAGGCCAACTATGCCATAGTAAACTAAAGTGCATACTGTGACATACTATGGCTACTGGGGTGCCATAATAAGCGTACGTTATGTCATAGTATGCTTACAATGCCATACTACTCCTGCTATGACATACTACGCCTACTGTGCCATAATAAGGCTGTAACAGTATATTTCATACCATACTCGTATACTATGCTATGTCTGCAATACCGTATTACGTCTACTATGACATACTAAGATGCAGTGCCTACTGTGGGATACTATGCCTACTAAGCTACAATGCCCACTGTGGCATGCTATGCCTACTGTGCCATAATCAGCATACTATGTCTATTGTGCCATAACCAGCATACTATGTCTATTGTGCCACAGTAAGCCTACTATATGGCATACTATACTTATTGTGCCATAATAAACCTACTATATGCCTATTGAGCCATAATCAGCATACTATGTCTATTGTGCCATGATAAGCCTACTAGATGCCGTAGAAGGCCTACAATGTCATACAAGCCTATAGTGTCTACTGTGGTATACTATGCTTATTAATACTACGCCTACTGTTCCATAGCAAGCCTCCTATGTGCCATACTCTTCCTTCTAGGGTGTCATGTTATCCCTACTATGATGTACTAACCTCTAGTGTCTATACTGTGCCAACTATGCCATATGCCTACCTGTAACACTGTACTATGCCTACTGTGCAATAACAAGCATACTATATGGGTGTCACTCTATGCTTACAATGCCGTGCCAAGATGCAGCGCCCACTGTGGCATGCTATTTCTACTATATGCCATACTAAGTTTACAATGCTATACTATGCCTACTGTGCCATACTAAGCCAGTATTTGCTATACCATGCCCACTATAAGTAAAACCATAAGTATTCACCTACACAATAAGAACAAATCTACTCTGGAAACCAGGGCCGACATGACAGAACGTGCTAGTGAGCTCATACAGGCCATTCTCGCTTGCTAAAAACTGCTGACAAACAAAAAATCTTTGTAGACAAACTGCCATTTCTGAGCTGTCTTGCACAACACACGTTAAAACTGCTTGCTCGAATTTCTTTGCGAGATGTTCGTAACTTGTGTTAGTACGTAATAAATACCTCATTGTGAGGTCAGATGCATTTCTACTGCAAAATAGTGCGTTCAAGCGTACTGTATGCACTGCATTGTTATAGAAGATACTATAAGTCATATGTTATTATTCTAAGCAAGCAAAGTCCTTAACTGATAATGATTAGTAAATGAACGACAGAATTTCATTATATTTTTGGATCAATGTGAAATAAGAATAACTTTTTCCACATTATAGTTTTTTTTAATGACTTAAAGCACCCTTGAGGTTGTTGGTTTTTAAACTCATATGTTAACAGTAAGTTTACGTCTTTAGGTTTCAAAAATTTTCAAAAGTGCGCAAGTCGAAATACTCTCTTCCTTTTTAGAATTGATAAATCTTGAGTTGAGACTGGCATTTTTTGATTTTTAGCCGATATTTATTCTCATTTGTCCTTGAATTTGTAAAAATTTTGAGAGCATCGATGTCAATTTTAGCGGGCATGTTTGGTGCACTGTTTAATTCCTGTTGCTCTGTCTGCTTATTTAGTAAAGGCTTTTTTCTTGCTTTTACAGCATGGTAAAATTGCGAAAGCGAAAAAGCAAGCTTTTTTCGAGTTGAACAACTGCCAAAAAGTTTCTCAATTCCTTGCGCAGAGCAACAGAGCTTTATAATCTTGAATAGTTGCAATTTTGCTTCAAACACAAGAAAATCACTGAAATTTTATCGTTTTGAATCAGCACAAATTTTAGTTTCTTTGATTAGTTTGAATTCTTTTTTTTTTTTTTTGTTTCTTTTTGATTTATTTTGCTGCCGAGACTGGCATTGTTTGTAATTTGTTCTTAAATTTTGAGTAAAAATGAGCCTTGTGTTCAGAAAATCGTTCTCATGCTATTTTTGTCAACTGGCACTACTCAACATTTCTTCATCAGTCAAAACAGCAAATGGTTCTCAAGCCAATTCGCTTTTTTTTAGCAGTCTAATAGCAAACATGGCGACGATTTTTATTAATATTCAGCAAAAATTGGCTTTAGTTGGAAGTTTTCTACATTTCGCCATTAAATTTCTGAACTAAAAAGATTTCTCGCTTGCTTAAAAAGTGCTTCTAGATCCTCTTTAAGTTGGCAAGGAAAACGTGCCGTTTTTTAATTCGAACTGCTTTCCGCAATCGCTCGTAGCAACTTAGCAAGAAAGAATGACGTAATAGATTTCGCTAGGCTTTACATACACATGCAAAAATGAACTCCTATGTTTAGCGAGTATTTTGTTCGGTAGCGCCTCTTAAAAAAAACTTGTTAATTAAAGCAAACAAGGAAATTTCTGTCATCTGGGCCCAGCCTTGCAGTTTATGGAGTGGAGTTGCAGCGGTGTCAGATTTTGCACTTTTTTGCAGGAGCTGGAGTGCCATTTGTTAAATATCGGAGTGGAATGTAATCCTAACATTAACATTTATCAATCAATACTGGATATTCTCAGCCAAACACTAACATTTTCGGTCAGTTTTTCCAGCCTAATGCCAACATGCAATAATCAATCTTCCTATACCAATGCATCAAAATTCAACAATTAATTTTCCTAGTCTACTACTAACATTTATCAATCAATTTTCCTTGTCAAGTACTAACAGTTGTCTATCAATTTTCTTAGCCTAATGCTAACATTCGGTAATTAATTTTTCCAATTAAGTGCTAACTTTTGTCAATCAATTTTCATAGCCTAATGTTAATATTTATAAATCAATTTACCTAGTCCAATGCCAACATTCAATAATCTACCTTTTTATACAAATGCTTACATTCCAGATTCATCAATCAATTTTTTATGCTAACATTTATCCATCAATTTTCCTACTCTAGTGCTAACTTTATCAATCAGTTTTCGTAGTCTAATAATGGTAATATTAATCAATCAGTTTTCCTAGTTTAATGCCAACATTATCAATCAATTTTCCTAGCTTAATGCTAATATTTATCAACCAATTTTGCTAGTCAAATGCTAACATTTATCAATCGATTTTCCTAGGCTAATGCTAGCATTTATCAAACAATTTTTTTAGTCTAATGCCAACATCCAATAATTGACCTTCTTATACCAATGCTTACATTTATCAATCAATTTTTCCATTCTACTGCTGACATCATCAATTTTCCTTGTCTAATGCTAACATTTATCAATCTATTTTCCTACTCTAATGCTAACTTGATCAATCAATTCTCCTAGTGTAATAATGGTAATATTAATCAATCAGTTTTCCTTGTCTAATGCTAACATTATCAATCAGTTTTCCTAGCCTAAAGTAATGCTACGTTAACATGTATTCAACGTGATGAGCAATTACATTACAATAGCACTATTCGGATAAAAAATGAATAGCAAAAACTTGCGATCAAATGCGCCCTGGTTTGGCACGTTTATTGCATTGTACAAAAGAGTTATTTGTGTGTTTTTGGTAATCTGGTATAGTTTCTTTTTTGCTGCTTTTTGTCAACAGGTGATCCGACTAAGATGCAACGCAAATAACTCATTACAGAAACAATTTGGGAATTTGATATCACTGCATTAAAAAGCTAATAAAGAGTTTTTGTTAGTTGGGAAATGGTGCTAAGCTAGCAAATAGGGGCAGGCACGTTGATTTCCAGGGGGGGATCAGGGAGGTTTGGATCATTCAAAGATATGCATTGGAGGAGTCCAAAGCATAAAAAAAAGTAATGAACATGTTTGCTATTTATCATGAACACTAACAAAATTGCTATCTTGACAGATTTTTTTTTCACTCAAAATCTTGAAAACTGCATATCACTGTGCTGGGCCAAGAAAAAAAACTACTAAGCCAAATGCACATTTGCCAAAAAAAAAGCAAACAAATCCTCTGTTTGAAGATGAAACTCGCTAGAAAATCACATTCAAAGTCGAGATTTTTAATCTGCAAACGTATTTAGGAATTTAAAAACAGCTTTAAATAGTGACGGAGCTATCATTTCCAAATGATTTTATTTATATTTATGCATTAACTTTATAGTATTTTAGGTGATTTTTGCTGCATCATACATCATAATAACAACCCATTATCTAGTTGTAATCAGCCTTTATAGAAGCTTTTACCACCACATTTTGGCTTTTCTTCATTCCTGGGTAGATTCATGAAGAGAGCTGGATGAAAACTTTTAATCTAAAACAGTCTTTTTTAAGGCTACCCATTTCTTAGAGAGTAGAAATGCTTGCTCCGACACGATTGAAAGCTATTTTGAAATTCTGTACCACTAACAAATTTTTAAATTTAAAAACACATTCTCTGAAAAGGTTTAAGCCAAATATTTGATCTTTCAGCATTTAAACATTGTTTGGACTTGACCAGTAAGTATGCAGGGGTTGATTGGATTGCGCAAAAACAAATTCTTTCAAACTCTTCTAAATCTTAGTATATAATTTAGCATATTTTCTAATTACTCTAAAAACGTTTAAAATGTCACCAAACGGCATTAAAATGTTGTTTTTTTTTTGAAAAAATTGCAATAATTGTCCAGTGGCTGAGGGCTTCACCATCAAACCCCCATACATGTCATCATGTTCAAAATGTCAAAAACGTTCAAGATATCCTCCAAATGGCATTAAAATGACTATTTTTTTCAAAAAAATTGCAAGAATTGTCCAGTGGCCGGGGGCTTTGCCCCCAGGCCCCCAGAGTACTAACTTGCTCTCTTGCACACAGTCTTCACAACCAACAACTTTAAAAATTATTCTTTGTGGGGTTTTTAAACGAACAAATTAACAAAATGCAACTATTACCGCAAAAACCTTTTTGACTATAATGCAGTATGTGCGTTTTCATTAATGGTGAAAATGAATTAGCTACATCTGGATCTAGTTTTTTTTTGAAAAATTGACCCCCCTCCCCTTTAAAAGTTTCTTGGTGCACCCCTGCATGTGGTTATCAATTTTTATCCGTTTTGTGCCTGGGAGATTTGGATTTTGTAGATGACTTACCGAAAGATGACTTAGTACCGAAAGATGACTTACCTGACAAGACTCTAGCTATATTTTAACCTTTTTCTTGCTGCGACTGAAGGTGGTTAATGCTTTACTTCAGTAAAAATTTCGTTTTAGCTTACAGTGGCGCAACCAGTGGGCTAAGAAGGCTTCAGCTTCCTCTCCCTTAGCCAAAACACTTGAAAATTTTAAGCCAAAATACAATCGTTTAAACGTGTTATTGATTTGACCTGAAAGTAATGGTTCTGAAGATTTTGGGCGATTTAATTCTTTCAAATGATTTCTGAAATTCAGCAATTTAGTTCTAATGGATGTAAAAGCATGCAAAATGTGATCCAAATAGCGCTAAAATGGTTTGTTTTTCTGAAAAATGCTCAGCGGCAAAGGTATTCGTCTGTGGTACACTTGAATAGCACAAGTTCGCTTAGCATTGCCGTCTAAATGAGACAGTTTTTGAACAAAAATAATTTGTTGTGTTCATGCCTCCCCCTTTTCTTAGCTAAATTCTAGTTGTGTGCCTCAAAAATACCATGCATTTCTTAGGAGCAAACAGGTGGCAATGCTTAATGATTCTGCGAATATAGAGTAATGTGTCTGGAAAACGCAACACCAACAAACACCTCCAGACCAACTCATTGCCAAAGATGCTAATTGCACTTGCCCGTAGCAATCAAGTGTTGTTATAGCATAAATCGCACTGAGAACCTAAAGATAATTTTAAAACACTTGATGAAACTCCAGAAAAACTAAAATTGAAAAATTATTGATAAACTAAAACGCTCTGCAATTAAATTAATTGTTTGGTTTTTACAATTCACACTGTTTTCTTGTGCGTGGGGTATGGCAAGTATAGAAAATTAATCAATACAAAATGTAAAGTTCAAAAACAAAGTTAAGTATTTGTAGAAAATGCTGATATAAAAATTATAATGACGGGTAGTACCAGTTATTTTTATGCTAAAATGCATTTTGAAAGTTATTATAATGCTTCGAATGATACATTAGCAGTGTGGGTCAAACCAGCTTACCTGCATTGTCAGTTAGTCTGTTTACACGCAATATCATCAAAGCTTTCCATCGTATATTAAGATAGTAAACAATCAAAAAATCAATTTTTTTTGATAACGTCAAAGATTGCATTTTTGATAAAAGCATAAAACTCTAAAAGGACAATATGACTAAAAGAATATGATGTTTCAAAAAATGAAACAGCGAATTTAAGTAATCACATCATATCGTCGTCATATTAACACTAAGAGATAGAAATAAATAAGTATAATTTTTGTATTATTTTTTAATTTTGCATACTCGATCGCTTAAAGTAAAAGAGAGGCTTGTTCCAAAAATCAGCAACATTCTCCAATTAGGCATAGAAGATAGAACATGGGAAGTCTTTGTGGAAAAGGTGGAAAGTTATTTAAAGAGTTGAGGAATAGGAAAGTGGTTGTATGCAGCTTACAAGAAGCATGGCCTACTAAAAAAAGACAGCCGCTCATGTCATCTAACAGTGTGAAAATTAAAAGGGCAACTTTTACACATCGCTTTGTTTACTTAAGACGCAAAACACTACTGTATGTCAGTGATACCAAGAAATAGCACAAGACTAGCACAGCTTTATAAAATCAATCATTTACTCCTAAAAGTATAAAATTGTTTTAAAAGTATTTAATTTATATTCCATGAGATTAATTTAACAATTTTGTAGAAAACTTAACAAGGACGAAACACAAAATCAATGGGGATATCTAAAGTTAGGCCAATCTTATAAAACTACATTGGCGTTGACTCCATCTTTCTTGACCAAGCCATTCCAAAGATATTCTACTTCAAACAAGACGTGGGGGCCTCTAATGTTACAAATTTTAATAACTTTTTGGCAACCCGGGCCCCTTCAAAGGCTCGGCAATTGTAAAAACGGAAAAATAATAAACCATCAATTTTTTCTAAAGATGTCCAAATTTTTCAAGGGACCTTTGCTTTGTCATAATGACATGGTGTAAAAATTTAGCCTTAGTTTTAACTTTAAGCAATGCCACTATTAGGCTACTGCATTCAGTAGTTTCACTGCACAGTGTGCACTAATCAGTTTGATCTTAACAGCAGAATAGATCCTAGCTGGAAAAACAGAGTCCACTATACAGTGGCATAGGTACCGGAGACAAACGTCTTAAGAACAAGCAAAAGTAAGGCTATTAGAGTAGTCTGCCGTTGTTTGCAACTTAAATAAAAAAAATTTATTCCAGGGTACACGAAATATTGTGAGCTTATACAATAGGCTACTCAGGTACTGCTAATCTCAATATCAGATATGAGGTTGTATTTTGGCTTTATCGAAACTCGCCTGGCAAAAAATTTGTGAAATCAAATTTCCTAAGTCATATTCTGTACAAGGCTGTGGTTAAAATTATTAAGATTTGTATAATTGTAAGTTTGATAGCCAAATATGTATTTAAATTGTGTTAAATTTGTGATTATAGAGACACTTGATAATATGTATCACTTTATTTAATAAACAATTAAAAGCCACTTCAAGCAGAGTTTTCTTAAAAGCTTTTTTAAATCTGAAAAATAACCGTTTAGACTGGCTTTAAACAAATACTGGTGATTAAACAATCAGTTTAATGTACTGGAGATTGTCAGGTATAATGTATTTTAGATTGTCAGCTATCTACGCTTTATACTCTTGATACAACTTTAACTTCAGTTCTTTGCGGAACAAATTTTCAAAAAAATTGCCAGAGTGGATTTTCTAAAATCATGCAATGTCCAACTAATTTTGATGATTTTGTTGATGTAGAATGTGATCCAGGTAACACATGTTTTAGTAACATAATTCAAAATAGTTTTGATTGTATTTTTGTTGATTTTCAGTACTTAAAGAGATGCTGCTCAAAATCTTTTTTTTTTGAAGAAATGAGAACTAGTTGAGGCAATAAAGAGGTGTCCCAAACCCTTTCCAATCATTCTTCTTATTTACAAACTTGCGATATAATGTGTTTGACTACGTACCGTTGGTAATCCTGCATTTTGCAATTTGGGAACATCACAAAAGGCCAATTGTAGATCAGTACTGGTAGCCTAGGTCTACAGGTAATAGTAGCAGTAGCCAACTTTTCAGATTTGCTGCTCAGTATTCACTGCTAACATTTGATAAATTATAGGTGTTATCGTAGATTAGCCTACAGTACTGCATTGTTTTGCTTATTTTTCATTACAGATCTGAGATTAGCCTAGATATTATGCACTATATTTTAGTATTTTATTGCTTGTTGTACAATTACTTGGCTTAGTGAAAAAATTTGGCGAGAATAGAACTGGTAGGTCAAGCTGGTGTTGTTTTTGGCTGCTATAGTAGGCAATAGCCTAACTTCTGCTAGAAATTTTGAAAATCAGCTTTTGTGATGTCACAAACTTGCAAAAATGCGGGGTTGTCAATGGTACAGAGCTGCATTGATTACAAAATATTTTCGCAAACAAGGAGAATTGAGGAAACAAGGTTTGGTGCCCCTCTGTATTAACTCATGTAATTCTCATTTCTTCAATGAAACCAAATTCGAGCAATATAAGCCATACTGCTTGAAATCGATTTTATTGAAGAAATGAGAACTACTTGAGGTAATAAAGCGATGCCCCAAAACTTTCTACACTTTTTCACTTACTGTGGTACAAGGTTTGGGACACGTCTTTGGTACCTTAATAGGGCAAATCCTTTTAGGTTCATTTCGGAATTTCAACTTGCATGAGTGTACGATTTTTGCTTTTGGCCAAAAAATGGGAAATCCATTTTGTTTTGAAATGGGACCTTATTGGAGAAGCAGAATTTATGACTTACAGAGAAATACATTTATGACCTTGAAAGCGCATTGGGGTTACTTTGAATTTTTTAGATTTTTTGTAATTTTTTTAATTTTAGAAAAACTGCAACATTTTAGCATATATTGCCAAATCAAAAGTAGGCCAGTTTAAGAAAGCGTTGTGCAGTGCTGCAGCAATAATCACACTCTAATGCACATTGCAATTCTATGGATTTTGGGTACTTGGGGGAAAGCGGACTCTTACAATAAGTAGATGAAGATGCTATGTTATTTGATACGTCAAATAAAACTTAACAGAAAAAGTTTTTCTCCGTTTTTATTACTTTAAATAGTGGAATGGTTTTAAAAGTTTAATGGAAGTTGTGTTTGACTTGCAGCTTTTGCTTTGGCAATATAAAAGAATGATGAATGCAGCTTTTGTGTAATATTTGACATGATTGTAACTGCATTTAAATAAACAAAGTTAAGATCCAAGAAGTTTCTGCAATTTTAAATTTGACTTTAAAAAATATTAATTTCCACCAGTATCCTTAGTGTGCTTGAGCTCACTTTATTTTAACTCTTGTCTTTCACCATAATTTATTGGTTAACTTTTCAAGAATGCACTGGCCTATTAATGTCAGCACAGAAATTGGCATATTCAGTATAGCCAATGGAAGGGTGTGATCGGAAAACATGGAGTCACTGGACTGAATGAGAACGGAAGGTATTTATTGCAGCTCTGTTATAACAACGGATTTCGTATCATGAATCCCTTTTTCCAGCACAGAGAGGTTCACATGCATGCATGGTTTTGACCCAGTATGGATCAAAAATCCTTAATAGATTTTTGCATATTTTTGTCAAATTTGTTTTTTGATGGGCTGGATGGTAGAGTGAAGCGAGGTCCTGAATTGTCAATTGATCACCATCCAGTAGCATGTTCCTAGCAACTTTTGAAATCTTGGCCAAACAGGAAATCCAACTGGTTGTCTGTGACTTACTGGATCAAATGGGAGTCTTTGGAGAACAAAGAAGTAAGGAAACAGTTTGCATCCAATATATCATCTAAGTTCAGACAACTTCCTGGTGCATTCAAAAACATGGAGATTGGAGAAGAAATGGCTACAGTTCGGATCAGCGATTATTTCATCAGCTGCTGAAGGCTGTGGGCAAAAACGGTTTAAAGTGGTGGGCGATAATGAGAAATGAACACCTTGGTAAAACCAAGAGGTTAAAAAAGCTATTTGAGCAAGGAAGATGCGTTCAAGACTTTGCTACGGGACAGATCGTCATCTGATTTACAGTCTCGATGCACCATGGCGCAAAAAGCGGCAACTTTGGCAGTAAAGAAATCCAAGGAGAAGTCATGGAAAGAGGTTGGTCGCCAGTTGGATTCCAATTATTTTTCGGCAAATACAGTATTTTGGCAGAGCATCTGCCGTTCACGTGGCAAAACTTCGAGTGTCACGTACTCCATCAAGGATTCTGCAGGTAACATACTAATGAATGAGAATGAAATCCTCTTCTTGATGAAAAGAATACTTTGAAGATCTTTTGAATCTTGTAAAGGTATTGACTCTTGATACACAAGAAGTATTGTATTGAGGGGACGAGGAAGAAGTTTTCCCTGCAGCAGAAGTGGTAACGGCAAATGAAAAGATAAAATCTAGAAAAGCTGCAGTTGAAGATGAAATCAGACACAAGATGTTGAAAGTGCTGACTGGAGAAGGAATTCTCTGGTTAGCGCAAGTGTGTCAAGTTGTGTGGAAGTTTGGCAAAACTCCCAGAGATTGGCAAGCAGGTGTGATTATTTCGATGTTCAAGAAAGGAAATTGCAAGCAATGTACAAACTACCGAGGGATATCACTTCTCAGTTTGCCAGGAAAAGTATATGTCAAATGCCTTGAAAGGAAATGCCGAGAAATTGTGGAATTAAAACTGGAAGATGGTCAGAGCGGTTTTCGTCCGGGTTGCAGCACCACAGACCAAATCTTCACTCTGAAGCAAATCTTCGAGAAATCTTGGGAGTAAGGCTAAGATCTTTTTGCATGCTTTGTCGATCTTGTAAAAGCATATGACCGAGCTCCTTGGGATAAACTTTAAAAGGTATTGTTGTTGTTGTAGCGCATATTTATCTTCCTGTCATCAGACAGCATCAGACACTAACTTATAGGATGATCCGCTCACTTTTTATTGCAGTGACACTTCGCGATTGGAGGAATCCACACCAGCTTAGGAGTTTCCAGTGATCCAATGTTCCTGTGGATTTCTTCAAATTCTTGTCCACTGAATTTGCTGCTTGTTCGAAGCCACCAAGCAGAGATAATTATCAAAAAGCATCTTATCCAAGGACGCAAAAGCGTGACCAGGGAGCGGGTTGAACCCAGATTATTCGATCAGGGTCATTGTAACAACGATGCCTTTACCCATTTGGCCACGCTGCCGACCAGCCATTCAACCACGCTGATGACTAGCTATTGCAGGAGTATGGCACTGATGATCAGTTGTTACGCATCATTAAGTCATTCTACTGTCAACCAGAAGTTTGGCTAGCATCGGGAAATGACCAGCAATCAAAGCCGTTCCATGTGGGTGTTTGATTTTGGCAAGGATGCATTTGGTATCTGTCCTTTTCATTGTTATCATGAATTGGATCGACAAATGCGGCCAAGCTGATGAGTGTGCCACGAATGGGAATTGCAAAATCAGTTGTCTGCTCTTTGCTGATGATTTGGCTCAGCTTTCTTCCACAGAATCTGGCCTCCAGTGTGCATTAAATAGCTTTGCAGATGCATTCAACACCGCCGGAATGAAAATAAGCACAAATAAAACTAAGGTACTTCATCTTTCAAGAAACCCTGATCATTGCAAATCAGAAGTGAATGGAGCAACACCAAAGTTGGTAGAGGTTACATTCACGAGTATCTTGGGGTTGCATTCACGAGTGACTGAAGAACTGGATACCCGAATTGGCAAGACTAGTGCAGTAATGCGAACTTTGCAGTTTTTGATTGTCATAAAACAAGAATTGTTGAAAAACGCAAAGCTCTTAATTTTCCAAGCTCAGTTTTTCCCATTTTTACCTTTGGTCATGAATTTTAGGTAATAACCAAACGAGTGTGATCGCAAATGCAAGCGTCTGAAATGGGTTTTTCGGAAGAATCGCTAAGTTACCTTATTAGTTAACAAGGTGGGTAACTCAGAGATTCGAAAATTTCTTAACATCGAGCCGTTACTTTTCCGAATTAGAGGATCTCAGCTTAGATGGTTTGGCCACGTAAGGAGAATGCCTCATGAAACACTTCCCAAACAAGCTTTACGTGGTAAAACAAATGGGAGAAGATCAGTTGGATGACCTAGAACTAGATGTACCAATTACATTGAGGATTTGGGATGGAATCGGTTGGGACTCCACCCAAGTGAAATGATGTATGTGTTGGACGATCGTGAAGTGTTTTGGCGTTATCTCGAGCTGCTGCCCCTGCAATCCTCACGGAAAAGCGCACAAGCAAGCAAAAAGAAGACAGGCTTCGAACCATTGACAACCTTGAATTTCGAACTTTTGTGACATCAGAAATGGAAGATTCTACAAAATTTTTTTGTAAGAAATCGAGGATTGCGTTCTATTTGCTGCAAGAAATTTCCAAAGTTATCCGGTTGTATTCTCACAAAAGTTTGAAACTCAAGCTCATAAAATGCAAGGATGTTAGTGGAAAAAGATTTTGACTTAGGAGCAGCTTGGAATCTCGAGCTTTATCTCTTGTATTTCATGTGATGTTGAGAAATTGAGTCAAGCAAACTGCTGTATAAAATTTTCTTCAATCTACTGTAACTATTCACTGAATCAGTTTTTCAAGCATGTATCAATGGCTTTGCATTGAGAACAAGAAAGGTTTTAGATCAAATTAGTTGATTGTTTAGATCTACCCTGTACAGCAGAAATGCAAAATGATTTGTAATGCACAATCTTTTTTATGGGTTTAAGAGTGCTAGTTGCCGGAAGAGATTTTAACAAAGTGTATTTTTATATTTA
Source organism: Trididemnum nubilum (assembly GCA_963965965.1). NCBI lineage: Eukaryota > Metazoa > Chordata > Ascidiacea > Aplousobranchia > Didemnidae > Trididemnum > Trididemnum nubilum. The sequence continues at coordinate 64,627 of CAWYPQ010000405.1, forward strand.
GAGTATGTTGCTTTTATCTCATCATTACTTTAAATAGGACTCTTTGACAATTGGACATCTTCGCCTCTGTGGTGTAGTGGTTAGGTTGCATGTCTGGCAAGCCTAGCCGTTGTGTTCGATTTGCGCTGGGTTTTTTATTTTTTTCATTGGAACCTTGCATTCAAGTTAGGGCTTGAGCAGTGATGCCAGCCTGAGAGATAGCAAATTTAAATGCAAAAAAGGGGTGCACTTCGTGATTACGCTGCCGAGAGTACTGTAGTTTTGGTCAAAGCATAAGGATCCTGTACTTTTCCCCAAAAGCACCTTAAAAAGGACATTTCCGAAAAAAACACTTGGCCAAATGGACATTATCCCGAATGTATGTTTCCCTGAACGTACACTTGCCAGAATGGACATTTCCCCGAAAACCTAGGTATTTTTCAGAATGGACACTTGCCAGAATGTACAATTGGTTAAATGGACATTTTCCCGAAAACCTATTTTCCAGAATGAACATTTTCCCGAAAACCTATTTTCCAGAATGGACATTTGGTCGAATGTACAGTTTCCCGAAAACCTATTTTCCGGTATAAATTACACTTCCTCGAAAGTTATTTTTGAGAAAATATATTTTGAGAAAACTAGTAAAAATGTTCATTTTTTTTTAATAACCAATATTCACGTTTGATAACCTGTAAATCTTAGTGCATTACTGTAACAGTTTTCCTGCTAAATAGGAGTTATATCCCGAATCAGTCAATTTATCTACAATTATCTATGTGCTTCAAACGTAGCAGGCATTTGAGAAATTAAAAATCAATGAAAGCATGTTATCTTGTATTTGATGGCGATTATTTTAGATTGGCATTTCACCTACAAATCATCTGCATCTTTTTGATTCTTCAGCGAAACGACCCGATTACTGTGAGTCGCATTAGGGCAGGATTTGGAGGTTTTAACTTGTACTTATTTTGTCGGGGACATCTCAGCCATTCTTTATTGGTAGCAAGAAGATCAAACCATTTACCATATCATTGTTTGTCAACAAAATCCGGCCCAAGGTGAAAAAAGACTAATCTATATTGATGATTATTGTATTAAGGTAAAGATGACTGCGTGGACGTTATAAACAATAGGCACTGTCAATGAAATGACGCTCCTATCATATTCTTTAAGGAATAAAATTTTTTTGACCCAGGTTCAAATATTTTTGCCAGAGGTGGAGTTGAGGACACAAGGCTCAAGGCCAAGGACAGACCCTCTCGAGGCCAAGAACCAAGGACACAGGCGCAAGTGTTCTCCAAAACAAAAAAAGTTTTCAAAAAAATTTTTCAGGCAATCTCAATAAAAAAAAGATCTTCAAAAAATTCTTTCAGACAAAAAAAGTCTTCAAAAATTTTTTTTCAGCTATCTCCACTTGAGGAAAACAAAAAAAAGGTCTTCGCAAATTTTCCGCAAGGTTTCGGGCGTTTTCCAACAAAATTTCAACGGTTCAAAAAATACTGCTGTTCACAAGTCGAGGACAGGGCAATTTTCGAGGACTTGAGGCTTTGAGACCAAAGCCAAGGACTCCAAAATGTGTCCTGAAGGACGTCCTCGAGGCCAAGGACGTCATCGAGGACTCCACCTTTGATTTTTGCGGCAGGAGCTGCTCATAAAGGAAGCTAAAAAAGCTGCAGCATACCCTGCGTCGTCTGTTCGTTTTTCTTTTTTTATTAATATTTTTATTTTGGAGGTTTTTAGCTGTGGCGACTGGTAAATAATTAATCACCTTTACCCCCCCGCCCCCCTCTCTCCTGCTCAATCGCAAAAATTAGAAAATTATTGCATTTTTGTAAAAAAAATTTGAAAACTCTTGAGAAAAACTGTTCTCTAGAGTGGTCCTTATTTTTTAATTTTGAAAAACTGTTTGGTAACCGGGTTAAATTTGTTCGTTTTTGATAAAAAAAACTGTACTTGCAAAATATCTCAGAGAAAAATTAAAGGTTGCAGGTTGCACATGAACAGCGAAAATTTGAGATTACTCTTATGCTATTGTGTATACAATATTATGCATCACGAGACGAGCACGACCTATTCAGAATGGTTCTAACAGATGTAACCTTTGTTTGGAAGAAAAAATTGTGATACTAGAAGGAAATCCGGTTAGCACTCTCAACCAAAGAACCAAGATTGTATTAAAATATTGACACAAAGCCAAGTAAACTTAGAAATCATCAACCTATTGTTATGTCATAGCATTACATCCTGATGTGCTGTATAGCATTTTTTGAATTTCTAATTTGTTTGCCTTTACGCAAAGAGCGCGGTCTGCAGGGCATTTTGCAGCTGTTGTAATTTTAGCTCAAAACCTGTTACAAATCGCTGGAGATTGTACGTGTTTAAATTTGCATATAATTAAGTTTGTTTCTTTCTTTATGCGCGAAGCATGAAGAAGGCAAGCTTTGCGCCTTTGACTGTGATGGCAAGCATTCTTCAATTCATTCTTCTTTTTAGGGCCTGATGGTCAGACGTAAAATGACGTTATTTATGTTTAGATATTTCGTTAGCATGTATTTTTTCGGTTAAGCCAGCTGGTCTTTTTCTTTCGTTAGCTCGCCGGTTTCAAGGTTAATTTGAAACCGTGCTGTAGCGTGGTATAGTTATTTATTTATTTCATTATTTGTTTCTGAATAAAGAGGAATTCAAACTATGGCAGCACGCGTTCTGTAAGAACCCCAGGCGAGCTTAGTCTTTTTTTTGGAGTTCATTACACCTAATAAAACCACATTTAATTCAAATCGGTTGATCACAGTAGCGTAAAATGCCCTTTAGTATCTAGGACAGTGTTTAAAATTTTAACAGTTTTTCCACAACGTTTGACAGACACGCAGCAGTGTATCAGCAGTGTTTGATTAATATGCTCAGCCTCCCCAGTTAATGCTTACAGTGTTTTGTACCAATCACTGCTTCGCACCATCGACCCTGGTTGTGGCCCCTGGCTGGTGTTTCTGGATAGCAAGCATTGAACATATCACATCTTGTGCTGTTGAAGGATACTGCGGTTGGTGTAGACTGTAGAGTCGTGGAAGGATATCTGCTAACTAGAACGTGACATCGCAACTGATATCTGGGAACTTCGTGACAGTATCCAAATTTGAGTGAACTTTATTACGCTTTTAAATAGCGACCCAATTGTGTTAAAAATTAATTTGTTGATATGTGGTTGTTGATAGTCAGATGAATAATTTAAATGGGCCTCTTTCAATTTTTTTTCAATAACTTTAACAGCTTCTGGTTATTTGCTTTCAATATTGAAATGTTTCGAAAAGTTGAAAATAATAATCAAACAACATAAATTCCATAATTGTACAGCCAAAGCCATTTATACTTTCCTTGGTTTCATTAATATTGCAGATCAATATTTCTTTGTGGTTAAAATACCTGTTGTAAGGATTAAACTATAGAAGTGTACTTATTACGTTTCGGCAATTTTTGTTTAATTAAATCAGATAAAGTTTTTACATCGGCATTTTTGTTTTTTAAAGAATTCCAATCATTAAAGCAGCAACTAAAACTGCCAGGCTGCTACGAGCAATGTTATGTTAAACCATGGTTAAACGCATTTTTAAATAAAGAATTAACGTTTTAGAAGAAATAATGTCTTTCCATAAGGTTTTGAAACATGTCTTCAGTCGCGTGCTGATAATGACGGCCAAATCTTAAATTGAATTTTCGAAGTTAGTGATACCAATCTAAACTAGTTTTTCTTGCCTGGGCCTCGGCTTGTCGCTTTTGCATTTGAGACATTACAATAGATGAAGCATAAATTTTGAATAATGACAAAGGTGACTGCAAAGTAGACTTCTGTTGACATAGAAAGCTCATTTTTGGTAATACTTTCAGTTACACTTTTTTATTGCAGTTGAATTTATCTGCGACATTGACTTTTTAGGGTCTAAAGTTTTTATATAATTTGCAGCTTATCCTTTCAAAATGGTCACGAGCCGCCACTGTTTTGCAATTTTAAGTAAAAAATTGCTGTTGTTATTTGCAGACGGCGCAGTAAATAAATTTTGTTAATAAAGTTTTGGAATATAAATTTTTGATGCATTTGAGTTAAGGTGACCACTTAAACATTTATCAATTATACAGCTTAGTTTTCAGCAATTTCTTCTTCGGGAATCCAAAAGGCTTGAAACGATCTCTATAATGAATTAATATGCAGTTCCTTGTAATATGTTACGCTTAACCAGGGATCAATCCAATAATATTGGCAAGTTTTTTTCCAGTGGGGGACTCGAAGTACTATGCAGAAATGTACAGTACACAGCCGAAAAACTAAACCTGATATAAAACATTTATTTACCGGTCTTACTGAACAAAAGAGTTTTATTTCGTCATCTTGTATAATAATGGCTAACATCAAATGTACATTTTGGCAAGTGTCCTTTCTGGAAAATGGGTATTTGGGGAAATGTCCATTCTGGCAAGTGCCCATTCTGGAAAATAGGTTTTCCGGGAAATGTCGATTCGGCCAAATGTCCATTCTGGCAAGTGTCCATTTTGGAAAATAGGTTTTTGAGAAAATGTCCATTTGGCCAAATGTCCATTCTAGTAAGTGTACGTTCAGGGAAATGTTTTTCTGGGAGATGTAAGGATACCAAAGCATAACATGGGTTAACCTTTTTTGTATATTTACATCAAGGCTACTTTTTTGTTGTAAATTTGTAGCAAACCAGAAAGTCTTGTTTCGCACAGGTATTTAAGACATACAAGGTGACCAAAAACTAAGTTTATAGTTTTCGCGTAAACTCTGGAACAGAGAATTGAATTCTTTTGAAATTGTTTATGTTGTTGATAATTTAACGTTAGTTAATGCTAAATTTAACATTGATAAGAGATAGAAAACATAAATAGAAAGTTTAAGTTTAAAACAGAGAAAATTGGGTACAAATATTGTTACACCAGCTGCACTTCTGAGAAATGTTTTTTCACCGACTGCTCTTACATAACTAGTAACTTAAAGTATGAAGAATATTTTAACTGTTAACCTACTTTCGGCTGCTCTGTATAAAGAATAGAATTGTGAAGTGTTTTTTCGATCGTTTTGGAATAGAAATTTTTCATTCAGTTTAAATTAAAAGCTTTTTGTGAGCTTCTTGCAGTTGAAGAACTACTGCTTCATGCAAAAAAGTTTATAATATTTTCTTTTTGAAATGGTAAAATTCTTACCTAGTTGGGAACCACTGGTTTAAATATTTTGAAGACAATATGGTGCACCTCAGGTAATTGTGATAAAAGCAGTTTGAGACTATAACCCATATTTATACCAATGATATTGTATTGGGTTGTTGTTTTTATTCCATATAGCACTTTTACATGTGATTTCATTTTTAGCTTGTGATCCTCGATGCAGTGTTGTGCGTCCTGTCGGAGCAACTCAGTCTTCATTGAGTCCCCATGAAATTGGAGCAATTTGTTCAATGTGTTCATTATGGGTATTTGGGCTGAGTTTGATTTGCTTTTTGTACAAATCAGGTATAAAATAAATGTGGAAATCAAAAATGCTCTTAGGCATTCAGAGATGTCAACTTACCCCTAGATGTAAAGTTACTTTTTGCAATTGTTGGCTATCATTTCAGAATCAAACTAATAAAGTTCTGTTTACAACCATTCAATCAAACTTAAATAAATCGAAATCGATTTTGGCATCAAAAAGAACCAACCATCATCAGTACAAAAAATAAATAAAAGTAAGATCCAAACTTGCCTAACAATTGCAAAAAGTTCCTATACCAAGCTATTGTAACCCATCCAAAATATGGACTGGCATACGAAATCAAAAGTGATAGCTAAGCGAAGAAAAACTATTTAAGCTAAATACATTTACTCTAATAACATAGAATTATTATTGAAGAACTGGTTGCTAATGTCACTGTCAAAACTAATGACTGCAAAGCGAAGTAAGGCTGCAAACCAAAAATAAACCCAGCAGCAATATAGTTTTTTTCAACCTAGCTATTTTTTAGGGGGAGGGGGCTTTTATCGGCCAGTTTACAGAGTATAATTTGAGTGAGTTGCGGTAGCTTGATTTCAGACCTTTGTAATTGGTTTGGCAACTTTGGTTCTTATTTTTTAGACTGATGAGTGATGTTGACGCTTTTTGTAGTTGAAATCAATTTCTTTTTAAGTTTTGTTTAATGGTTGGTAATTGAACAAGAAATATGTCTCATTATTGTAAATCAAAAAAGAGAGACATTCTCAAGTTGTTGATTATATTTTGATTATTCTTTTTTGACATTTGTGGTCCAGAGTTTTAATATTGAATCATTTGCGTGCTTTGTGGCATATAGTCAACCAGTGCGAAAGCCTAGGGAAGAGCTACCAGAGCGTGACTTCTCAAACCAAGCAGTTTGAAAAAGTTGTCCACCCACAGAATTGGAAGCTACAACGTTTGGGTTGTTCTAGTTATTATTATACAACCTGTGGTTTTTTTATTATTATGCAACCTCAGGGTTATTATATTAGTATACAATTCAAGGATTATTATTTTTACTAATTGAGGAAGAGAGCACGCTTCTTTGCATGCACAATATTGATATAAATGCTCTTGACTAATAATGTTAAACAGCATCCAGTGAGTCAACTCACGAAGGTCCGGAGATTTGTTTGCAAAATGAACTCATCAGCTTTTCCTGTAACTATGTTCAGGGCTCTGAAAATATTGCTAACATTTACTCCCATTGAGGAATTTTTGGTGGTTGAGGCAGTGTGAAGGTCATACAGAATCACTGTTAGTGGACTCTTGACTTGCCAAACCGGTTGGTTTTTTTGGAAAAGCGAAAGTCTATATTATTGTTGAGTTGGAGATTGCAATAAGGTTGGGAGACTTTAACCACTGCTGGAAATGCCAGTTAGCTGAATAAAAAAACAATAGTGTTTGACAGGAATTTTGAGTGCCAAATTATAGATAAAAAGAATACAATGAGATTTAGAAGGATTCTAAACCAAACCATCGTCAGAGCTTAGCACTAAGGCTCAAAACTAAATGGTAGAGTTGGTGCAGATTTTTATGCAGAATACTTGGGCAATTCCCACCAAGCATTTTTCTACCTTGGAATTCAAAGCACAGTATTCCAAGCAGAAGTCCTAGCTATCTCAAAAGTGGCAAAATACATGGTTTCGAAGAAAAAAATGCTTAATGAAAGTTGTGTTGGCAAACAATCAGTCAGAAGCACCTATAAAAGCACTGAAGGTTTACTGTAACATCAAACATAGTGCTGAAAAAAAAATTAATTAGGACCACTTGGTCGTACCAAAGTTTGGTGACTTTTTTCAATTTCTTAGGAACTCTCCCAAAAGTTGTGGTTCAACTACCAATTCAATTTAACATCAAAATTTTTTTATTATTTTTTTGTTTTATGCCTTCTCAAAACACGTTTCCATGGCAACGTGACAAAAATTGAAAAATGGCCATAACTCCACGACTGCTCATGAGCGTGATTTTAAAAAACATTTTTCTGATATGTTTTTCTTCAAGGAGCTTAAAAGGTGTGTTTTGGTTTAAAAATAACCCATGTAATTTTTTTTTACCTTAATTAACATTTAGGGGTTGCGCACCCCCCCCCCCCCCCATATTCCAAATGCTCTCCCTAAATCAAAAAATTGCCATATCTCAGTAACCACTTGAGATAGAAACTTCAATTAAGAACCAAAAGATGCAGAATATATGATTTTCCATAACTGTTTAATACATTTTATTATGCTATCTGATGAAATTTTCAAAATAAATTTTAAAAACTGTTTTTGTTCAAAATTGTAGATAAATGTTAATTCCTATCTGCTCTCAATCCATTATATCAGTCTATCTGCTTAATTTTTAAGTAAAATCAAGAAAACATGTTTTTTTCTAATTTAATTGAATTTTTTACGATACATCTCATTGCGTAGAGGTGTTATGGAATTTTTCTGGTAATATGTAGCAACTTTTTATTGGCTATATTGTTATTAGTAGGGATGTCCATTTCAGAATAATTATGTATTCTAGAATAATTTCAAATCTTTTTTTTTTTTCGAATCTAGAATTCCCAATCCTGAATCTATAAATTGGCCGTCGGAACTATTTTGATACCAATTCAGCACTTAACTGCTTGACTACTGCAAAACAAAAAAGGTCCAACATTTTGTTTCATTTTAAATGTATGCATCTGGTATAGCCAGTACAAGCTGATATTGCTTCTTAAAGTGTTCACTGATAGGTTAGGTAGAACTGTAAGTTTTAGAAAGCAGTAAAATCATGACAGAAATGTAATGTTTAACTTATTATTAATCACTGCTTTATTGTGGTATTTTCACATTTTAATTTTGTTGGCTTTGAATATTGAAATGTCAATAAAACTTTGGCTGCTCTCTGCCCACGAAAGAAAATGACTTTGATAGAACTGCATTTCTCAGTACAAAATTCTTCGCAGTTCAAGATGTGCTTGACTGCTCATGAGTTTTAAAAGTTAGCATGCTAAACTTCAATAGGAAATAAAAACTTTTATCAAAAGCAACAAGTGCTGCTGAAAAGAATGTTTTTAAAGTGAAGAGATGGTGTTTAAACTATGATTTTGACTTAAACTATATCAGGGTTTAATCAAAAAATTTTGGCATCACCTGGTGCATACCATGCACTGGATTGTTTTTCAAAAGTGCAGGTAAATCAGAACTTTAAATTACTGCCGTTAAATACAAACAGGGTGGGTCCTAAGTCGTGCACCACAGCATTTAAAGCAATCCTGAAAATTGTACCGATGAATCCAAACCATGTTTCATTACTCCATTAAAGAACTTGTATCTTATGCCCAAGAAAAAGAAAAGATATCTTACCCTGTTGATTTTACAGTGTTTCACATCACTAGCAACGTATTTTTTTGTGCACACTGCACAACTTATGACCCACCTAATGCATTGGGCTATATCTGAAAATCTTTTGAATAAGCTTGATAAACAGCTTGCAATTAATCTTAAATCATTAAGGGTTTTAGTACTTGCTTTGTGATGAAAACGAAGTCAGCTTATCCTGTATATGATTGAGGTATAATTGAAATAAAGCGTAATTGACTTATGTTCAACACTCTTGATGATGTGTTGCATATCTTGAAGCATTTTACCATTTCAATGCAGTAAAACAAAAACAAAAAAAATGTCAATGCTGTATCCAGAAGGAAGTTTAACAGGAATCTGTTTTGGACTCTTTAATTGTTACACTTTTAGCAACCACTAATTCCGCTAAAGCTCTATATTCTGCTCTTGAAATGTGGCTGACTTGGACATGTCAATTCAAACTTTTCTTCATCTTTTTACCTACTGATGTCAGTATTAGTTTTATTCCTAGTATTTATGCTTTTGGCTTCTGATTGTTTTTGCTGTTAAACATTTATTTTTTTTTTTACTTAATACTCTTGAACTAATCTTTTCAAACATTTTTTTAGTTTTTACATCCTTTTTCGTGATGATGTCTTTTTAGGTTTTTAATGTTGTAAGCATTAGAAGTCTTCTACTAATGTCAAGTTACTTGATACACATTGCTTTGAATTTAAACTTTCCAGATGCAGCATAATTCATTTCTTTACAGCTTCCTAGAAACAGTTGTTTTGACTCTCGAGTTAGCCTGGTTTTCCAAAGATCTTAGTAAAACATGGTTTGTATTATGTGATGCCAAGTCAACATCAATTTTTATCCATCAATCCTTCACTTTAAAAGCAGACTTCTCAGCAGAACATGTTGCGTTATTTTGTTTCTTTTGTGGGCAAAAAGCAGCTAAATCTTATTAAAATTTTGAACTTTTTTTAAGCAAAAAGAATAAGGTTGTTTTTCTAAATAATAGCAGAATCCACAACAACTGACATTGAACAAACTGATTGCGAACCAACTAATGCCCATTGGCTGAGAAGGGCGATCATAAAAATGTTTTACTATCCCCCAAGCCATTTTGTCCGAACCGTCACTTTGTGACAAAATTACTTGGTGATGAGATTACTAGGGTGCCCCAAAAAAATAAAAGTTTTTAAAGTTTTTGCCCCGTCAGCGATTTTGGGATCACATCACTAAAAAAACTTCCCAAACAAAATTTCAACTCATTCGGATAAGGTTCAGGGGCGGCACCACGTCCTTTTTCAGTAGCGCTTACCCCAAAATTTGAAAATCGGTAATTTTGGCCAATTTTTGAGATAAATATGTGATGTCACCATTCATTTTCAATGATTTTTGAGCAGGAATTCGATTATATTGTTAAATAAGCTCAAATGTTAAATTTATTTACTCGATTTTCTTAGAGCAGAAAGGTTCTATGGTAGAGCAAAAATGTCCTATTTTAGCATATTTTTGCTGCTCAACTGAAACTGCAACCAAATTTGTAGAAGGAAGTACATTATGCATTGGTAGCACATGATAATTTCCAGAAAAATAGTTGCGCTAGAATTAACAATAAAAAACGATATCATGCACTATCAGTAGGGCATTTGAAATACATCACAAATAACCCAGTAAGCCCAGGTAAGTACTGTACTATCCTCAGTATCAAAGTCACAAACATTCAAGTACTCAGGATATTAATAGTATGAGCAATTGAGCATTATGATCAGTGTACAGTTAATTGCAGTGAACGCTTCTGTTTAAAGGTGAAGCTTGCTGCAATGCGGTGTTTGCAACTACTTTGAAACATTATCAACCAGGTACTGGATACAACAGAATCAAAACAAAAAAAGTTCAGAATGAGCTAGTTTCAAAATAGCCTTGCGCCTACGGTTTGCATTCAATTAATTACTCTTGACTGCAAGCTGATTTAATAAAATCACGTTTGTATGCAAGTTGCTAACAATGCACTTGATTGCAATGTTCGCTAGGCTAGGTAGGTCTTGATAAGGTAATGTTTACCTGTAGAAAATTATCTTCGATCCATTGCCAATTTTTTTGCTTTTTTAGAATTATTGTAAGTCTTTTAGTAATTAATTACCTTGAATGGACAACGCCTCTGGGCAGCCAACTATATATGACTTACAAGCTGGAAGATTTGAGAGTGACATGAGTAAAGATAGAGATCAGCACCAGAACTTTTGCAAAGAGCAGAGCATATGCCAATATCACGAAAACATACAGCAAAAATCATCATCAGTCGACATGGTATCAAAGTAGAATCATCAAATGCCTTAAACTACCTGGTTTTCTTTTTCGTAAGAACAAAGATACCTACTTTCTGATATTTTTAAAATTTAGAAATTGATTTGTTGCTTTTCATTTTCTTTTATTTTAACATGAGCACAAAATAATGCTGCATATCATTTTATAAAAGTATGTTCTGATTTCTGAATAATTTTTGGACCTCCATGCTTACATTTGACTTTAAACATGACAACTGACTGGCTAAGTTCATGAAGAGAAAGCATTCAAGAAATGAATCTATCGGCTTCATACCTATAAGCACTCATACTGTAATTGTTCAATCAGTTGCTTAATTTTGCTCATCACTGTAACCCAGCGATAGAGTGTATTTTAAATTCTTAAATGTTGACATATGACCATTTCTAAATGCCATTACTGCACTTTGTCACTGTTAGTATGTTACCGTAGGCCTTCAGATAATGCAGCTAAATCAGTCTCGGATAAAATGTCTGCATAGCACAGCAAGATTAAGTGTGATAGATTATCAGTTCAACTTGGTTCAACACTAGCAATGCCTAGTCAACAGTTACTGAATTTGACAAGCCATTTCATTCGTTTATTTTTTAAATCCACTGAAATCAAACTTACAGAATGATTGCAGTTTTGGTCATGGATTGGACAGGCCATATGCTAGAACCGTAGGCTCATAGCGAGATGCGTTGTTCTAACGGGACTCAGAAAAATTCAAACAGGAGTCGACATATTTCGAACATAATTAAAACCACAAAAGAATAAAATTGTTCTTGGGCCAATTTTCAAACATGAGGTAGAGATTAAAAAAGCTAGTCTTAGGCCAAAGTAGGATATATTTTCTAAGATAATAGGAGACGTTATTTATAGCTAATATAGCGTGTCACTAGACAGCACCACCATCATGTGAAACTTTTCCAGACAGGGCTCAAGTTTTCCTGCTTGGTCCTCTCTTCTGGGTACAAGCTTGCGTTAGGAATGGATTAGGGAACACTGCAATTGAGTGCATTGTTAGCAACTTGCATACAAACGTGATTTTATTAAATCAGCTTGCAGTCAAGAGTAATTAATCGAATGCAAACCGTAGGCGCAAGGTTATTCTGAAACTAGCTTGTTTTGAACTTTTTTGTTTTGATTCTGTTGTGTCCAGTACCTGGTTGATAATGTTTCAAAGTAGCTGCAAACACCGCATTGCAGCGAGCTTCACCTTTAAACAGAAGCGTTCACTGCAATTAACTGTACACTGATCATAATGCTCAATTGCTCATACTATTAATATCCTGAGTACTTGAATGTTTGTGACTTTGATACTGAGGATAGTACTGTACTTACCTGGGCTTACTGGGTTATTTGTGATGTGTTTCAAATGCCCTACTGATAGTGCATGATATCGTTTTTTATTGTTAATTCTAGCGCAACCATTTTTCTGGAAATTATCATGTGCTACCAATGCATAATGTACTTCCTTCTACAAATTTGGTTGCAGTTTCAGTTGAGCAGCAAAAATATGCTAAAATAGGACATTTTTGCTCTACCATAGAACCTTTCTGCTCTAAGAAAATCGAGTAAATAAATTTAACATTTGAGCTTATTTAACAATATAATCGAATTCCTGCTCAAAAATCATTGAAAATGAATGGTGACATCACATATTTATCTCAAAAATTGGCCAAAACTACCGATTTTCAAATTTTGGGGTAAGCGCTACTGAAAAAGGACGTGGTGCCGCCCCTAAACCTTATCCGAATGAGTTGAAATTTTGTTTGGGAAGTTTTTTTAGTGATGTGATCCCAAAATCGCTGACGGAGCAAAAACTTTAAAAACTTTTATTTTTTTGGGACACACTACGAGATTAATGGTAACCGTTGGTTTGCAGTCAGTTTGTTTGCAATCAGTTTACTTGACTCGAAGTAGCATGATGCCTAGCAGCAGGATGTTGGCTTGGGAGCATACTATACTCAGTGTTTAAATTGTTGCCTTGGGATATTAGATGCCTAGCAATAGGATGTTGGCTTGGGAGCATATTTTATTAAATCAGTTCGCAGTCAAGAGTACTTGGTCAAATGCAATCCGTAGGTGCATGATTATTCTGAAACTAGCTTATTCTGAACTTTTTTCGGACTTTTAGATGCCGGAACTTTTTTCCGGACCATGACTTTTAGGCACCAGAGGAAAAAATAGTTTTTTAAAAACGTATTTTTGTTTTCAAATAAAAGCTTTTTTTAAAAAAAAAAAAACATTTTTCGGTCAAAAAAGTCTTACTTCAGTTAAAATGTTGATATTTTCGAAGCTTTTCATCTTACACTTGTCAAGAGGAATCATCAGAATAGAGAGCGCAGGAAAAGTAGCAGCTATAGGAAAAAGTCGAGCAGTAATTGGCTGTAAAAGGATCGATGAGAAAGCGTCATTGGTGTACAACCTTTAAGTTGACAAAGAATTCTTTTTTTCGGCAGAGGGCGGGGTTAGAAGTTTTGATAAACGTAACGTTATTGAAAAAAATTCAATGAGAAATCAATTTTTTGTAGAACTGTTTTCGCTCTCCTTCCATCTATTTGCTTTTAAAGTCACTTTTATAAAACTTCTAACCTCGCCCTCTGCCAACAAAAATAATTGGTTTTCAGTCAATGGTTGTCCACAAATGGCGCTCTCTCATGGATCCTTTTTCAGCCAATTAATTCTTGAAAAATTCTTTTAGCTGCTCCTTTTTCTGCGCGTTCTATTCTGACAATTCCTTATGACAAGTGTGGGTTGAAAAGCTTCAAAATATTACATTTTAGCTGAAGTAAGACTTTTTTGTCGGAGAAAACGTTTGTTTGGAAAAAATCTTTTATTTAAAACAATTTGTTTAGGAAAACAAAATTAAAAGCATTGTTTTTGATAAAAAAATTTTTTACCTCTGGCTCCTATAAGTCTCGGTGCATAATAGTCCAGGTGCATAAGAGTCCCAGCACCTAATTGGAGGGGCGTAAATGTCTCGCTCCTAAACGTTTGTGCCTAAAAGTTGTAGACTGCCCCCATCGAGATTTCAGCGCTAAATGATCAGACAAAAGTGCTTGTTAGCACAAATAAATCCCACCGCTTCGGGCTGAATATAGTGCCACATTGTGGTAGAGACCTTTTCTTTTTTTTGTTGGTCTTCTGCACTCGATTTAGTGTAAAAAAATACAACTTCTACAACTTCAATCATAATTTCCACTAAATTTTATTGGCATTCTGAATGCATTTGGTCAAGGCTGCAAAAGCGTCCCCCATGCAAAATTTAACAGTTTAAGTACTGACTATATCTATTTAGTAATTGCTAAACCTAGACTTAATAAGCATAGTATTGTCCAGAGCCAAAATACTATGCCTGTTTAGAAGAATTGCAAAGAATTAAGATAAGAATCTAACAACTAACAAGAATACAGTCAATGATTATAAATAAGTTGAAACATTAAATTCTGTCGTTATAATTTTTCGTTTTTCAACTAAGTAAGTGAATTTTATTTTTGGAATCAGTCACACATGATACTCAGTCAAAATAAATAAAATAAAGCTTGTATATAGTACTATCAAAAATCATATAAATAAACGTATCGTATACAATTACTGAATCCAAGTAGCACCGAACAACCATGAGTATACCAGTCAAAGCACTCCTTGTTCTTGTCATTTCTACTGCAGCCTAAAGGCATTAATTATTGAGCAAAAAATTATGTATACGTATGACAAGAAAAACAGAATAGAAAAACCAGGGAAAAAGCCAACATGAAATAATCAAAAACGTATTTGAATTACACATTAAGACTTAAAAAGAAAGAATGCACATATATCAATATTCTCATGGTTGAAGAGGATTCAGTTAATTTGGTAGCAGTAGCAGAAAAATAGAAACCAAATCAATAATGTAATACAATTTAATTTTCGAAGGAATTAAACGTTTTATGTTTAATGTCTTCATCAATTTCATTCCAACGATTGGCACTTCAAAATTCTAATTTTTTTTTACCAGCAGTTTTGGAAACGCGAGGTAAAAAATAGTTCAGTTTTGTAAGTTTTCTGTTTGATAAGAGTGTACTAATTCAATTTTATTACATCTTTGTTGAAACAAAAGTGGCAATTTATTATTACAAATTTTAAGCATAAACTTAGCAAGTTCCAAATGGTAAATGTCATTCAATTTCAGATAATTTAATTTTTTATACAAAAGAGTAGCATGGGAAAACTTGTTGTTCCAAGTTATAGTGCGCATAATGTTGTTCATTCTCACATTTATTTCATGCAATTGGCTTTGAGTTACTGTGCTCCAGACAATGATAGCATAATTTAGACTACTAGACACAAAACTATAATACAGCATGTTCAAAGTATGTGGGGTTACATAGTCACGAATTTGATACAGCATTGCATTGTGCTTAGCCAATTATAAAGACAATGCATTAATATGAACAGACCAGGTCAGTTTTTCATCAGTATAAACACCCAGGTACGTAACAAAATCATTACGTTTAAGTACTTTTTCATTCATGACTACCACGAATTTGGTTTTAATTGATTTGTAAAGATGGTTATTGCATAACAAGTGGGTCGTTTTTGAATAATTTAAGGATAGCTTATTTCTTCTGAGCCAAATATCGATATTTTGAAGCTGTGTATTTACCTAGGTTTCAAGACTCACAAAACTTTTATCTGATAGGGCCAAACAAGTATCGTCAGCGAATTGCGTGGCGGAAAGTTCTGAAACTTGATGATGGTCATTTACATATAGCATGAAGAGTAGAGGACCAAGCGATGATCCCTGTGAAACACCACAGTCTATTTTTAGCTGCTTGGATTTACTGTTACCAATTTTGGTATATTATGATCTATTACAGATAGTGTTCGACTTACGACCGCGTTCGGTTCCGACCATCCGGTCGTAAGTCAGAGTGGTCGTAAGTCGAATCTCATATATACTTGTACAGTATGTATATATGAGGGCAAAAATTATCGTATGTTCTGTATGATGTATAATAGTTTAATGTATAATAGTTATTGCCAGGGAAGCGGTCGTAAAGTCGAGCAGTCGTAAGTCGAGCAGGTCGTAAGTCGAACACTACCTGTAGTTAGGTAACTTTTCAGTAATTCTAGAGCATTTTCTCAAAATCCATAAAGTTTTACCAGCGTGCATAATAAGAGATCGTTTTGGACAAAATCAAACGCTTTACTTAAATCTAAAAAAATACAGCAACTATAGTTACCTTCATCAATCATATGTAATAATTCATCATAAATGTTGCATATTGCCAAAGACGTAGAATAATTTTTTCGAAACCCAAATTGTCTTTTGCTACATAAGTTAAATTTTGATAGGTAGGAGAAAATACAACTATGTAGCAATTTTTCAAATGTTTTATTAAACTGAGAAAGCAGTGATAGTGGTCTATAGTTTGTCATTTTGTCTTTTTGCCTGTTCTAAAAATTGGAATTACTTCAGCTACTTTCATCAAATCTGGATATGTACCAGTACTTAAGCATAAGTTGAACAATTCTCTTAGGAAAAAGGAAATAATAGGATTAGTGAGTTTTATGAATTTAGTCTCAATATCTAAAGTTCTTCTAGCTTTCCTATTTTTGAGTTCTTTAATTATGTTGAACACTTCTTGTTGACAGCTGGGTAAGGGAAAAATAGAATTGGCTATTTTTTTCATTCCCCAACTGAGCATTCTGCGCTATTAGAATTATTAGAGTGAATAGAAGCCGCCATTTCCTTTCCAGTCTTAACAAATAAGCTATTAAATTCTTCGACTATAATTTGAGGTTCAGAGACAGTATCATACGTATTCAATGTTAGTTTTGATGGTTGCATGTTGCTGCGACGTTTGATATTGGTCAATTTGTTAATCACATCCCAAGTTTTTTTAGCGTTGCCTTTGTTTTCATTTAGCAAATGGTGGTAGTAATCAAGCTTTGCTTGCTTCAACTGTCAGCGAAATGCATTGCAAAATGTTTTGTATTGTTTAGTCAACACAAGATCGCCTTTGCTTTTATGAAGTCAATCGAACATTTGGTTTTGATTCGAATTGGTTTTAATAAATCGCTTGTAATCTAGGGTTTAAGACCCAACTTCTCCTTTCGTACTGCTGTTCTCAGAGATGCAAATTGGTTTACAGTATTTGTAAAAGCTTCTGCAAAACTTTTACAAAGTTCATTTGCGTTTTTTGATTTGCATTCAAATAAACAATAAAGCTCATAGTTTAAGGCAAGCAAAAAATCATCTAAAATAAATTTGGTCATATCACTGATAAATACTTGATTACTAATTTAATTTTTAATATCATTTTACGATATTATCGCAAATACTCCATAATGATCAATAAGATCTGATGTTAACACTCCTGCGAGCGATTACTGTTCTTTGCTTATTGTTTGTGATTATGTGATCAATCAAGGTTTTTGATGTTTCTGTTACTGTAGTTGGCCCATCAATCAAACATCGACAATTGCAGCTTAGAGCATATTTGTATATCTACAAATTTTATCTCGGGCATAAATGTTTTGTAAATTAATGTTCAAATCTCCGAGACCACAAAACGGTTTTTCTAGGGAGAGAATCATCATATTTAAATTTGCATTGAAATTATCAATGGCATGTGTAAAGTTTTCTGGTGCCGGTAAATGACTCCTACTACTGCAATACCTTGGTTTGTGTTCAAATCAACCCGCAAGTGTTCAGCATTAGATAATAATCTGAGATTTGAGCGTAGGTTAACACTTTAAACAAGCGAATTGCTTTAATAAAGCCCCACTCCACCCGCACTGGTGAATGATGATACTGTCTCTGTGAATAAATTGATCACCATCTAGTTCAATGTTTTGATAAATTTTCCCTTCTTTTTAGTTTAGTTTCTGATATAGCTGTAATTTTTGGCTTATAATTAAAACCCGCTATTATATTGTTAACTTTGTTACCTGTTTTTGAAGGCTTCAAATATTGTAGTGCACCATAAATAAATCATCTTGCCTTTTTTTGTTAATAATAGTTTGATTATTTGACGTCACGTAATCGCATTTCTCAAAAAATTCAGAATAGTCATTTTCTAATTTATAATTTGCTTGAATGTCATTGCAATCCAATTGCGAGTTAGAGATAACCATTTTTTAGACTAGAAAACTAAACATATTGCAACACAAAAAATAGCACTTTGCAATCACTCCTTATCGCTGTCATTTTTGTCATTAAACAACAATCGATAACAGATTAATTTACCAAAGTCAATATCATTTACTCCGTGCTTGAAAAGATCATCTTGTGAGGATACGCTGATCCAGTCTTTTACAACATGATCTTTCCCTTCTCAGTCAACACAACCAGATGCCTTTTTCATGGAGTACAACCATTCATGGAGTTGCACAATAAAAATTTGTCAGTGCATTCGTATTTTATGTAGTTCAATAGTTTTGAACGTAGAGGCGTCAGGTTCTCTGTAAGAAAGGCTTTCGGGTAGTTTTTACTTCCTTTTAAAGTTTTTTTTTTTTGCATGCAGTAATTCGTTTCACTTTTTATATGAAATGAAGCGTGTAATAATTTGTCTCTGCTTACCTCCAGGTGATTTTTTCTTTTTTCCCAATTTGTGGCCTTTTGTATATCACATTTGTTAATGTCAATCCCTAGTTCAGCTGCAATGTTAGCTACGACTTCTCCATCATCTGCACCAGCGTCCTGCCACCTCATTGTGGTGGTGCAGTCTCCTTCCCAATGGGAAATGGTCAAAATGGCTGGACAAATCTGAGGGGCTCGATCAAAAGGTCGCCCCCATTGTCATGGACTGTTTTTTTCGCTGGACTCCCCTTCAACGTCTCTTAATCCTGGCTTTGCTCCTAATCAGTGGCAA
The DNA here is from genome assembly GCA_963965965.1 of Trididemnum nubilum. Taxonomy (NCBI): domain Eukaryota; kingdom Metazoa; phylum Chordata; class Ascidiacea; order Aplousobranchia; family Didemnidae; genus Trididemnum; species Trididemnum nubilum. The sequence goes on from CAWYPQ010000405.1 coordinate 83,616, forward strand.
TGTTCATCCAAACCCAGGCCCCACCCGTAACAATCCTCGCCCCTGGTACCCCTGCTCCATCTGTCACCTTGATGTGGGCAGAGACTCCCTACAGTGTTTTACTTGCCTCAAGTGGGTACACTTACACTGCTCCTCCCTCACCCGTGCTGACTGTTGCACAATCTGTGCAACTGGCACTGTAGTGGGCTGGCGTTGCCCGGTGTGCTGCTCCCAAAGTCAAACTGGCTGCCCTTCTCAGACCAATTCCCCCATTATAATGCATGCGTCCCCTCCTCCCCCAGGTTTCCCCCCACTTCCACCTGGCTTTTATCAATCGCATCCCCCTCAGGCCCCTCCACGTTACCCCTACTTTTTGTGCTCTCATGAGGTAGGTAAGGACTCACTAAAATGCTCCACCTGTTCTAAGGGGGTGCACTTCTCCTGCTCCTCCCTGACCCAGGCTCACTTTTGCAAAATCTGCATGGCTGGCTCCACCACCATGGGTTGGAATTGCCCTGTTTGTCTCAATGGAGACCTTGCCTCTCCCACCCTCCAGCAAGCCTTCCCCCACCTCGTCTCTCCAGTTTCGCCCCCTCACCCCCCCACCAACATGTTCTTATGTAGTGGATTCATCTCTACCTCTCCCTTCAGACCCTTCCCTCCTTAGCACTTACCCTCTTTTTGCTTTCACTCTACCTTCCACACCTCCATCACCCACAAGCACACAACCAATCAACAACTCATTGCCACACCCTCAACAAACTCCACACCCTTCTCAAAACCTTAGAATTCTACAATGGAATGCCGGTGGCCTTTCCCCCTCACGTCGTGCTGAACTAATCGCGTTTCTTTCCAACAATCAGTATGACCTCATTCTCCTCCAAGAAGCCCATTTTTTGGCAACCAAGAACTTTCAAATCCCTGGTTATTCTACTCTTCGTACGAATCGAACATTCGATAGACAGGTCTCTGTTTCTTTCAGAGGTCATTACACGGTGGTGGTGTCCTCACTCTTATCCACTCTGACGTGGCCTTCTCTCATGTTTCTGTCTCCTCTCTTTCTTCCCAGGACTCCTACTCAGACTAAACCTGCGTTAAAGTTCTTTTTTCCAACCACTCTCCCTTACAATTCCTTAATCTCTACTCCCCTCCCATCAGGATCTTCTCTCCTGACATCCTTTAAAACTCCCCTGACACTTTTATTCTTGGAGATTGCAATGCTCACTACCTAATCTGGGACAGTCTCATCCCCCCTAACTCGCCTGGAAATGACCTGATTTGCTGGATCACTCCCTCCGATCTGGAAATTCTAAACGACCCCGCCTCTCCCAGGCTCCTCCATCATTCCACTGGGAGCCGTTCATCCCTCGATATTTCGTTAGCTCCTGCGTCTCTCACTCCCCACTGTTAGTGGCGCACTCTCCCTGACCTTGGCTCTGACCATATCCCCATAGAGATTGTCCTCCCCCTTTCTCCAGTTCGTCACCCCAACACTCGTTCCCCCAGATTCAACTGCAAAAAGGCCAGTTGGGATGTTTACCAATCTTATATTGTTGAGCATTTCCCCTCTCTTGATGTTGATGCAGTCAACATCCACCAGGCTGTCCGCTCCTTTTCCGTCTTCTTAGTCGAAGCTGCCAAGGCCTCTATCCTCTTTGGCCACCTTGGTCGTTTCCACAAAGCCTGGTGGTCCCAGGAAGCGGCATCTGCCGTGCGGGAGCGACGGAAGGCCTGCTCCTAGGCACACCTGTCTGAGGCTCACCACCTCAGATACATGAATGCTTTTGTAGGGTGTCCTCAGTCATTTCTAGAGCCAAATCCACAACCTGGCAAGCCACCTGTTCTGATCTGTCCCCCGCTCTGATCCTCGTGCTGTCTTCAGGCTCCTCAATGCCATCTCGGGCAAAAAAGAACACCTCCCAAGACCCTTTTTTTTTCCGATTGTAGTTCCCCTTTTGACGCTGCCAATCACTATGCCTCTTATTTCGCTTACATCTATCTCAAGCAACATCCCATACCTCGCACTGAGCCGATTGACTGTTCATGAATGAACTTCAGAAAGCTAGCTGTGAGGATGCTTCTTCTCTCCACAATTCATTCTGCTCCCCCTTCTCCTTGGCGGAACTCTCCACTGCCATCTGCAAACTTTCCTCTTCCACTACATCTGGCTCCGACCAGATTGCCTATCCTTTACTAAAGCATTTGCCTGAGCCAGTACAACTCCTCCTTCTTTCTCTTTTCAACAGGTTCTGGTACTCTCACACTTTCCCCTCTTGTTGGAAACCTACCACTATCATTCCCATTTACAAACCTGGAAAGCCCACTTCCTCTCGTCCTCCTTCCGCCCCATTTCTCTCACCTCTTGCATCTCCAAGATTTTTGAGCACTTGATTCTTT
>CAWYPQ010000406.1:0-73063 GCA_963965965.1 Trididemnum nubilum
AAAAATCAATTTGAGGTGCATACTTATGGCAGAAAGTTGGTTTTTGTGTCAAAATATTTGTTTTTTTGGGGATGGGGAATCTAAATTTGGGTTTATTTAGGGCTAATTTTGATCTAAAATTGTGTTTTGATAAATTTTTTAGGCTTTTGGGGGGAAAATTGGGGTCAAAATTGGGATGAAAAATTGAATAAAATTTTGAAACAAAAATAATTTTGGGTAGTATAAAGGTTGTTGCAGATTCAAGTCTTGAGTTTACAATTATGAGTATCGAAGTTCCAATCCAGAGGGAGCCTAAGGATTATCACTGTCTTGCTGTGCTAAAAAACTCAATTTTCTATCCAAAAGTATATTTATTCTTGAAAATGTAAATTCGATCAGATCTCAAATAAAATAACTCAATCACAGTAGGAACGTAGCGTAACTTAGGCAAAACGGCAGAAGAACAGTAACTAAACACTAACAAAATAGCAAATTAACTTTTGTATAGAATCCGATCTCTTTAACTCAATAAAAGGAAAACTTTTCAAAATTAAAATGGCCTGCTAGCAGGTATACCGAGAAACTAGGAATGACTAACCAAAAAATGCAACTAGGTGTGATGAGTGTATCACGTGATTAGATTCTCTGCAAATTACGCGAATTAAGAGCGGAAGGCGCTCTAAAACTTGCTACAAACGTGCAATTTTTACAGAATTGCAGCAAATCAAAAACTACGCAAAACTGGTTGCTAAAGGCCAATTATCATGCTGGAGCAAAGGTTGTTCTTTCTTTTTGATAAAGAATTTAAGATGACAATTGATTAGTAATGCGTGTAAACCGAACGAGTTGTTTTGCGGTTATATTTAGCCATAGGTGGGCACAAATCCGTTAATCGTTAATCCGTTAATAACGAAGCTAACTTTTTCTTGAACTCGTTAATCCGTTAAAAAGTTTTTTCATGTTAACGGACTAAATTAACTTCCGTTAAGTTCTGTTTACGGACTAAAGTAACTTCCGTTAAGTTCTGTTAACTTCCGTTAAGGTTTTTACCGTTAATATCTTGCAGTTGCACCATTCATTCATCGTACCGGTACAAACCAGTTTGCAGTAGTAGCACTTGTTGCGTATTAGCACGAGTTTTACAGAAAAAAGCGAAGAAAGGAGCTCTTTTTTGTGACAAATAATAAGCTGCGGCCTTAGAGGTCTATTAATTATCGCTGTTCGTAATTTCCGAAGATTTTCCGATCGCAGCTTCGTTAGTGCATATGAACTTATTTCTATCTTGAAATTAGATTAGACTGTAAAATGTAACTTTCAAAACACAAAAAGGACCACCATAGCAATAAATATTTCTTTACAATCAGCTCAACAGCGTCAATACGTGTTATAGAAGCAAGTGAATGAAACGAAATGTAAATTACACGCAAAATGTTAACGAATTAACGGACTTTATTAACTTCCGTTAATTAAAGCTGAAAATAACGGATTAACGTTAACGGAGATGTGAAGTTTGTGAACGGACTAGTGGTTAACGAAGCTAACGTTTTGTATTAACTTGCCCACCTATGTATTTAGCTATCAAGATAGGTAATGCTACAAAAACAGCACATGGAAATTTCTTCATTTAAGTGAAATGAAAGTGTAGATATGCAATGAGACAAATCTTGAGTATTTTAGTTTTACCATACAATGCAGCTGAGCAAATAATAATACAGCTGCATGTAACATGTAACGAAATGAGTAGACGTTTTGGCCACAAATTATACATAGAAATATGTCGGCCTTGCTGACTAATATAATAAATGCTAGTCAATCACAAGATTGGTGTCATTGTTGCAATGGTGGTAAATAGTGTTTAGTGCATTTTTGCTATAAAATACAATTTTAATCATTGCAAAAGGTTTGTATTGGGTGTTTCAAAAGTAACATACCAATATACTGGTAATATTTCAATACAACACCGGTATGTTTTTTTTTTTGGAACACTCCTGTATATACTTTTTAACTAATTTAGCTCAAAAATATCATGGCAACTATGTTGATGCAAATGATGAAATATTATACTCGTGGGTTCATCTCCAAATCATTGCTACAGTATGTTGGTTGAAAGAATAAGAAGCTAGCATTGCAAATTTATATATAATACAATTATTGCAACGTCACGTGGAATGAAGTTAAATGACCGGCCAGTTGGTCGAGCGGTAACGCGTTCGTCTCTGAAGAAGGAGGTCATATCTCGGGCCAGTCAAATCAGACAGTGTTGCCAACGGCTTGCCACTGCTGCACCATTTCTTTAAAAGGAGCAGTGTTGCTTAGGCGTAATGACGCGAACATGGGCCCCGCAAAATCATTACATGCTACAGCGTAATACAACGAATGTAAAAAAAAAAAAAAAAATTTGATTTTAATTTGATAATGCACAAAAAAATATCAAGATCCTGGGAGAAAACAGCACAACTAAGCACTTTCAAAATTACTTGATACATGGGTATTGACCTAAGTGAGGTAAGCAATTCAGATGTTTGATAGTAAGGTATTTTTTAATAATTTCGTTGTTGTAGCCTACATCTTTTTCATAATGAGCACAATTTAAAAAGTTATCCTTTTAGGCATTGAAATGCAAACTTTAATAGACCTTATTTATTAAATCAATACTATTGATAGTATAGGCCTTATCAATTTTTTCATTATTTAGTAATTATTGCGTAAATTTTTAATGAATAACCAAAAAATTGAACATTTTGTTGTAAAAATAACTAAAAAAACCAAAATATTTTGCATGCAAGGTCTAAAATAATGCATACGAATTGGTGAGAATGATCAAAATAACTGTGATTTATTTTAGTTAGCACTTTATACAATCTAATTTGCACAAACAATCACTAATTAATTTCATTTGGTAAAGTATAGTCAAATCAAATAAAAATCATTGATTGCAACTAAGCTCATAACGATGCACTACTGAGAATGATCTCTGATTATTTCTCAATAAGGTAAATTTCTTAATTCTGATACATAGGCTAGCCAAATTTTTGTTGTATAATTACGAAACAACTGTAACTGTTTGAAACAATCAATATTTGTATTTATAAAGAGCTAGCAATAAATTCAAAATTTGAAAAAACATAGTAGGAATTTTTGGAAGCTTGTTTCAAAAATACAACATAGGTGATAGAGATAAAGACTACAATTGTCATGAAAAAACGAAACAGCTGTAAAAATGTTTATTGTCAAGACTTTAAGGTATATTTGTTTTTTTTTATTTTGCGCAATCCTTCATTCCCATTTACGGGCCTCAACTTAGCCCCCAAAATTTAAAAAAACTTCAAATAACAGACTTTCCGGAGAAATTATTATGAAACTAACCTGAAATTATGATTCCTAGTTCCCCAAAACATGTATTTAGACACAAAAATCAAGTCGATACCTTTAGTAAAACTCGTAAAATCTAAATTTAAAATTTTTCATACTCGCGTATGCCATCTAGTGGTAACTACCAATATATCAGCAACCACTAGGCCGATTTGAAAATTTTTTTTAACAAGTTGATCAGTACGCCAGCCTCTATCTATAAAATGGTTAATTGACTCTTTTCCAAAGGTTAAGTATAAAAATGCTCAATTTTTTTTTAAATATAATGGAATAGCCCAGAAGTGGTTTCAAGAAACAGATAAGAGCGGAATAAAAAAGGGAAATGTCCGGCCCAAATCTGGTGAAGGCCACAAATAACAAAACAATAGCATTTACCGTTTTGAGAACTTAAGCCAATAATTAATTTGTTTAAAAACTTATAAAAATTTGCCTCTCTGTTCTTATTACAGTAGTTTTCCTCTTTTAAAAGAGTAGAGTAGCAACAATACTGATCGTTGTTGGTGTGAAACGGTGTCATAGAGTAATCGTACAGCGGCCCAAACGTTAAAAAAACGGGCAAAAATATTTTGTCCCATGAGAAATAAAGGTCGTAAGTGACAATTTTCAAAAAATCGTTTCTTTGCATAAAAAGGATGCACTTTAGTGCCTCCATGCGCTGACAAACTTTGGTTGCAATCGGCTGAGAATTTGTTGAAATATTCGTCAGTGACAAAAGGTCGTAAGTAAAATTTGGCTCAAGTGTTGAGTGCCAAAAGGTCGTTAGTGACACTGACCGAGAACCAAAAGGTCGTAAGTGACACTTTGTAAAATGGTAAAATCACGTTGTTTGGCAATTTACGGCTGAATATGCGGTTGTGTATTTTTGTTTTTTTGCAAATTCGTCTTGATTTAACTTGAGAAATAGCTAGGGAAATTAGATCGCCCCCCCCCTTTTTAATACAACTCAGCCAATCATACAGTATTATTTAGTGTATCGTATCACCTTATCACCTACGTAAGCAAGCACTGAAATATCACTATCAGCATGGATTGTGCAATCGAAAAAAATCATCTACGTTTTTTGGCTCTATCATTTTTTATTAACATCGCCCCTTACTGAAAAGATAGTTCTGCCCCACTGCTCGAGTTAACACAATATTATTAGAAGTCAAAAAATCGCGTAATTATATTCAATAAAGCAAACAACCAAGAATCGGATTTTCCGTAATTTTTGACATCGAATAGCCTAATGGTGCGAAGTAGGTCTGGGAGCAAACCCAAAGGTATGGAGAGCAGTAACGGACAGAGCAGTACCGAACTGTTTTGGGTTGCACCACTTTGATTTTGGAATCGAAAACCGGATCGAAAGACCATCAATTGCGAAAAAATTTTTTCAGCACCAGTAATCTCTTATTGCAAGATCTGGATCAAGTTCTTGAATGACCTCTATGGGTAGCACTATACCCCACCAAAAACTTTTTTATGGATTTTTTGACTTAACCCTCCAGCATTCTAATAAAAATCCCAAAAAATTTTTTTGGTAATTTTAAATTTTATTGCTATTTTGTTCAAATTCTTTTAAAATTTTTGCTATGGACCTATCGCAGCAAATATGCAGTTGAACTACTGGGCAGCATGCACTATTCTAGACTAATCACAATGTTTGCGTTACTTATAAAACCAAGGTTCAATGTACAGTCTAAGTCTAGGAGTTACCATTGTACCAAAATTTTTTTAAAGTTAAGAAGACAAAAATGAGAAACATTCATCCGCGCATTTTTTATTTATCTTTTTAATGGTTAAGATTAGCGTTTGAGTTAGGTTTAGAGTTAGTTTTAGATTTAAGAGTAAAGATCTGAGTTTAAGTTAGATTTGGCAGCATTAATAAAAAAGTAGATAAATATTTCTGGTGCAATAGTCAGGGGCGTCGCCAGCTTTGCGAGATCGGGGGGGCAAAATTAAAATCAGGGGGGCAAAGGTTTTCGCCGAAATCCGAAGGCTTTTTCTGGCCGAAATCGCAATTTTTCCGCCAAAAAGCAGGTGATCTCCCAAATAAAAAAAAAGGTCTTCGCCGAAATCCGAAGGCTTTTTCTGAAAAAATCGCAAATTTCAACGTTTTTTCCGCCCAAAAACACCAACTTAAATAAATACCGTGGGGGGGCAAGAAAAAAATCGGGGGGGCAAAAACGAAAATCGGGGGGGCATTGCCCCCCCGCTGGCGACGCGCCAGACAATAGTCCTTTTCAATATAATAAGCATTTTATTTCGCTATTTATAGTCATTTGCAACTTTCATTGCCTATTTTGCTGAAAATATCCTGCAATCTGCCTACTCTTATTATGTGTTAAAAAAGTTGAAATCTTATAAAAGTTAATGACATTTGCCATGAGCCCTTTCAACTTTTGTTTATTCTGTTTCAATAACTACGTGGCTATTGATGTTAAAGCTTTTATTTTTTGGTGGCCTGAATATGAGGAGAATGGCACAATAACTAGTGAAAAAGCAGGGGGGCAAGTGGAGCCACTTATTTCAGAGCACAGACTCATTGTAGGTAGCGTACTACTCAGCACAGTTCATATTACCCGAAGAAAATGTATAATATACTTACAGTACAAGACTATTATGGAGCACAGCATTTTTATCCGCCCATACATGATTTCCGCTATGACAGTGCTCCATAAAAACGCTACTTGATGTATGATTCATAGTAGCTGACATTTGTCATTTATTGTGTAAACTTGTAAGTTTCAAGACAACAAAAAGCTTGGCTTAAGGACTAAAACATCTGAAACCTGCTCCTCTTCAAAATCCAATTGAGTTAACTACCGGTAGATAATATTGAGGACCGTTGACACATCTAAGCTTTATCAGTTTATTAGCTTCAAATTTCGCAATTATAACTTACACTATTTTTTAATTATTTTACAACACAAGGATAGAAATGGCACAACTCCCCCTCTAAATAACCTTTTTGTTACAAGGTGAGTGCAAAAAATTAAATGAAACTCAATATTTTGATAAAATGATATAAGGTCGTAAGTGAAAAAAGTAATGGTTTTTAATAAAAAGCTGAGAGCCAAAAGGTCGTCAGTGAAATTTTGCCTTGACAGGGGCTCGAACCATCAACTTTTTCATCGTATTTCGTCGACTTTCAGGTTTTTTTGGCATATGCAACTATTCAAACGAGTTGCATTAAAACCTGATTTTTCTGGGTTTATCAAATTTTTAAACTCGATTTACTCAAAAATTTCCAAAATGTCACTTAGGACCTTTTGGCTCTCATGGGACGATTTGCCAAGCGCTGTTTGATGACGTACGGTACTTAAATGATAAGCAACAAAACTGTTTGTGAGATCGGTGTGATCAGTAGTTATGTTATTGGCTGGTTTGTTAATTATTGCCCTGTGAATGCTTACTGTAGGTTACAACAATATATTGTAGTTTTTTGAGGTGTTTAGCCAGAAAATATCGGCCAGTTTGTCAAGCTATACAATCCTAGGTTGTATTTGAGGTGGATCCTACCCCCCCTAATCACAACCTAAAAGTGGGTTTTACCACTTTCAATCCAAACTAAAAAATGGTTATTGCCACTTTAATCACAACCTAAATGTGGATTTTACCACTTTCATTCCAACCTAAAAAATAGATATTACCAGCTTTCCAGCTTGAATAGAAATCAGCTTTTCCACTTAAATAAAAAGTTTGTCATTTTAGCTCTACCAGTTCTCTCGTGGTCGGGCAAAACCTAGTAAGTCACTTTTTCATGGAAAGAAGAAAAACGTGAAAAACTGTTCAGTCCTGGATATAAGCTCCTGTAACTTGCACAAGCGAGGTTTTGTTCTGAATGTTACCTGGTTTGTATGCCAAACGTGGATTATAACATGGAAAGTTATTTTCTTTGTTTGTTTATTATAAACAGTAGTTACTAGGTTTTGCCAGTTTAAATGTTAAAGCAGACGTGAAAAATGTTACGGTAAAACCTAGTAAGAAAGTTTCAAGCCATTTACGGCTTACTCGTGGTGATTTTAAATGAAAATTAAATACAAAGCACCACAAGTTTAAAATTACTAAGATATCTACACCTCGTAAATCAAGCACAAGAAAGCGTTCAAACCAAAAATCAAGACATCATTAAATGAAATGTTTAGGAAACCACTTTTGAAAGACAGTTAGGAATCCACTACTGAAAGTCTTCAGTCAAATCGGTACTTCTGTCATAACAAGGCAAATCGAGCCAAAACTTTCGTTTAGGCCCCGGAAACTCAACAGTCAACTTTAAAATGTCTTTATATTTCTTAGAAGAAACGCCACGAGGTTCGGTCATTTTTGGAAGAACAATTTTCAGGTTGAACTGGGGCTTTAAAAATTCAACCTCTACAGCATCCTCAACAAATGCCGTTTTGTACAACATACTCCGACGACCTTTTTCAAATTCAACCTGGCACAAGTCAGATAAAAGTGGCAGTTTAACTTTCTTTGACTACTTGGATCGGTGTCCATCTTCGAAACAAAAAAAATCTTCACACTGCATTACTACCGGGTTGATTTTTTTTATGCTTTTCTACAAACATCCACAAAATCATCAAAAGTGTAAATGTTTTTGTGTTTCTTCATTTTTGCTCCAATATTGCCATGCAGGCTGTCCGCTCTCATGAAGGTGTGGCCCCTTTCCAAAAATTTCAGAGTGACCTTCTCTGGGCCCCATTCTTGATTAACGCTCCAACTAAGTGCCGTAAAGAACGTCCAGTTTTTGTTTTGGGCTGCACAGTTGTCGCCTACAGTGTGACATAATCCGATGCAGCGGTGTTGATGCATTTTATTAATGAAGATGCAACATTAGCAGCAACTCTTCCTGCTATGCCCTCATGCCACAGCATAACAAAGTCAGCATCTACCTTTAGAGAAGCATATGTCTCATCAAAGACCACTAATCGTGATACGAAAAAATTTTTTTAGTGGTTAGGTTTGGGAGCAGAATAATTTTTTGCGTGTCTACTGCAAAAATGGTTTGGCCAGCCAGGTTGGAATTTGCATCCTGCTGGTATTCCCTTCTTGCACCAGTGTATTTTTGGACAAGCTGTTCAGCATCCTGGCATGTTTGGCAAGTACTTCGATCATGCTCATTTTTTAACGATTCCATGTGAGCATGATGGCGAGCGCAAGTGTCACAATCATCTTGCGATGGCCTTCTAAAACCAATGTTTATGGAGTCAAACACTTGGCGATAATGCTGATAGCTGACCTTTTCATGTTTAGAGTTGTAGTCATCCCACATGCTGGTTATGGTGAGGTCGGAGTCCAAATACTTCCGAAATGGAGAGTGTGCCAGCTTGTAGTGACTGACTTGCGGATGAAAGCTGTTAATATGGTCATGAGTTGTCAGCTTTTCTCTTTTGTTTTTTGGTGGATGCTTCCCTTGAGCGTCTGTATACATGGAAGAACCATTTCCGCCTTTATGCTTTTGTTTTACATATTCCGTCACCCTCCCATCCGTTTTTAATCCAAGAGTCCGCAAGAACATAACTTTGCAAACTGGAATTTTTTCCAAACCTACAGGCAGGCTCTACTGAAGTGTGTGTTTTCTGGCATAGTTAGCTGAACTTTGGCTGTGTCGAGAGACATCGTGAATGGAAATATTCCCATCAAACCACAACCTACGCTGACTGAAGTCTAGCTCATAAAACGAGTCATTGATGACATTTCGTTCCTCTTCCGTTATTCTGTCTGTGCAAGATTTTTTGCATGAATCTTTGCAGGGAGCCAAGATGGGATACTTTTCTTTATTTCGTTTCTTTTTCTCGGGGGAGGTTTAATGTTCAAATCTCAGGCCGATCAAATTGGGCACAGAGTTGCCAACGGCTTGCCACCGCTGCGACATTTCTTCAAAAGAAGCTATGTTCATCCCGGGCGCTATGCCGCCGAAAATGGGCCCCCGCAAACTCGTTACACGCTTTGACGTAATTAAGCCAGAATAATCTAATGGAAGATTTGATGTGACTGAAAATCATTTTATCCAGTTGGAGAGTAATTATTTCAACAAGCAGTCTGATTCATGTAAAAATTTTCATTTAAAAAATGTTAACTATAATATCGAGAAACTTGTTTTATGTCCATTTGAAGTTGTAGTCATAATTTTTGAGCAAAAGTCTAGTGATGTAGTTCTCGAGACCGGTCTCGGTTCTCGAGACTGTCTCGAGACACATTTTTGAAAGTCTCGTCTCGGTCTCGCCTCGGACTTGAACTTCAAGTCTCGATCTCGAGTCTTGGTCTCGAAAAGTCATGGTCTCGAAATATGAGAAGTCTCGAGACTCAAAATCTTGGTTAGGCGTAGGAGTAAAATTTTGAATTTAATTATTTAATGCAAGCAACGCAAACAAAGATTCGATTGACTTTCTAGGTCTTAACACCTTTTTAATTGCTTTCAAACAATCTCCTTTATTTATTCATTTCGGTCAATTTTCATTTATTTCCGTCAATGTTTTTTAACTGAGATCGTGAGAAACAAAGTTTTGCAATAAAAACTCAATTTTTGATAATTGGCTACTCAGTGGGAGATACTTGAGGTTCGAAAAAACTCAGGTAGAGCCGTGGGAAAAAACTACTCGACCTGTTATTCATTATTATCTTTGTTATTTACTTATGAAAGGTGTGATGTAAAACAGTCTGGAGGGGAAGAAGCCGCTTTAGCGGTATTATTTGATGTTGATCTTTGTTGAAGGTGCTAATTGCCACTGTCTACATTTTTGCTTTCTGGTAGTAAACGCTCTAAACCTTTTTCTCGTTCAGGTTCCTTGCACGTGGACCGAGTTTGAGGTGGTAGCATGGCAATGCGATGAGGTTTGGTCAAGGAAGGTTAACCAGGACAGCTCAGACCTCAAAGTGATTGTTTTCAGTCTCATTCTGTTGAACAGATCTTTCGTAGTATGATACAGTTAAGATTGCAGACTCACAATGATGAACTTAAGTCTACTTTACCATTGCTTTTTTGTAAATATCAAACGTTAGAAGTAACAATTAGGTCCAGTGAAGATTAAAATAGCTTGAGGTATAAACCTGAGGTATAAACATGGGCCACCGAATGGGGAAGACGCGTGACCCCAAAAGATTTTCAGGGCGGTATCGGAGAAATAAAGTCTTGATAAAAAATAATATCGTAACTCAGATATTTGTTATACATTAAGGTGTTTGCCGTGTACTAGGACCACTAAGTTACTGAATCATTCATCTTGATGTCTTGTTTATGAAAACACAATTGCGCATTCCACCATAGCCTTCTTGTCATTAAAATAACTATCTGAATGCAACTGCTTTAGCAAGCCCGCTTTTTTTAGATTTAAACGACCGGTCAGCGTTAGTAGTTAAAGACACCGCCATCAGAGTGTGAGGTCTCCGTTTTGATTCTTGGTCCGGTCAAAATCGGACGCAGTGTCGTTAACGTCTCGCCCCGCTGCGATGTTTCTTTGGTGCAGTGTTGTTCATTTGCTCAATGCCCATGCACTAATCCGCGAGTTTATGAAAGCTTTTATTTTAATTTGATTTAGCAACTCGCTTCGAAATCGAATTCCTCTAGATTGGTCCACGATCAGTTTGGTAATGAAACTTAAGCAAATTTGAGATGCATTTTATAAGAAATATCTTTGTAATACATATTGTAAGAATATCTTTGTAATACGAGTGACAGTTGTGTTTAGTTTGAGTTAATTCATTATAAAGTATTATTTCAGAAGTTACATAGCAGACTTGAAACATAAAGTTTTTTTTTTTTTCGCGGTTGTGAGGTAGCACTTACCTCACATATCTGCTTTCCCATTAGGCTAGTGTTTCATCAGCATCTGAATTCACACATAGCCTATCCTGGCATCCCACTCGAACCTTCAAACCACAAAAGTATTATTTCAAACCTTCAAAAGTATTATTTCATTTTTTACGTTGAAACAATTTGCATTATGTCTCGCAATTCGGCCTTAATAAAATTTGGGTATAGTCATCATAAAGAGTACGACGATGAAAAAGCTGGAAATAAAAAACATTCTGCAAAATGCAAGTTTTGCCCAACATCGACAACAATCTCTGATCGTTCAGGCACAACCTCTTCGTTTGTTCGGCTCATGAAGAAATGCCACAAGTCACGGTAAGCTATTGCATTATTTTTGAAGGAATGATTTAATACACTAACTTTGTTAGGTTGTAATAGTGGATAATAATTGTGTGCTTTTGTATGTTATTTATTGATATTTTTGACGGTTGTGTGCCGAAGTGAACAAGTTTAATTATGAAACGCTCTCCAAATCGAAGCTAAATTAATGTACTGCACGTCTCAACCTGATGGCATTTTGCATTCCAAGTTCTTGAACTATTAACCCGGCACTGGAGGGTGCTATTTAAAGTATCACCACTTCAGTTTCTTTTGCTGTTGTAAAAAATTCTAGAAGATAACAAATACCCGTAACCCCCATCAGCGACGTGTAACTCAACAACAACTTACAATGTACACCTATATATATTGCATCGACCTAGGTTGTAAGGTTTTTTATTTGCGAGTAAAGTTTTATATCAATTTTTACAACTTTGCTCTCGGCCAGGAGCTGCAAACGGGTCAACAACTGTAGTTCAGGCCCAAACACAAAAATAAAAAGCAGGAAACTAATGTGATTCGAAGCCCAATGAATAAGAAATCGCAAGTGAAATTTGATATAGATCGAAAGCACTAAGTAGCGGCTTCTAGCTGTGGGCTTGTGCATGCTAAGCGACTCGAAATCCATGACGGCTGCAAGTGGTCTTCCTCAGCTTACGTCCGTCTGTGTATAGAATGCAGCAAGACAACAGTTAAATCGACGCATTTTATGTGATTATTGAAATTGAATTGTAAAAAGGCTATATATTTTTTGCAGAAAAGATTATCCGAGCGGCCGAAAATTTAATAGATGATATGGACATGGAGGGAAGCACATCTGAGTTGGCGAATCGTGGACGCTCGGAGGAAGAAACGGCACAGCTAAGAAACATTCCACGCCTTTTCAGCAAATATTCGAAAATTCCAAATAAAGCAACTTCCAAAAAATCAACAAGCGTTCGGTGGCAGTTGCTAAAGTATCTCGAAATCACCAACAATGGTGAACATTTTAACGAAAATATTTTCGAATTTTGGGAAACCATGGAAAACCAACTACCTGCCTTATACAAACTCGCGATGCAAGTTCTTTTTGTGCCAGCGTCATCGGCTCCTGTGGAGCGTATTTTTAGTACCGGAGGTTTGATCATGAGACCTCACCGATCTCGGCTTTCTTCAGTTAATCTAGAAATGCTGGTTGCATTAAAATGCAATCACAATTTTATTGTTTGATTTT
Organism: Trididemnum nubilum; assembly: GCA_963965965.1. NCBI lineage: Eukaryota > Metazoa > Chordata > Ascidiacea > Aplousobranchia > Didemnidae > Trididemnum > Trididemnum nubilum. The sequence goes on from CAWYPQ010000406.1 coordinate 12,678, forward strand.
GGTATAGGCTTACTTTTTACGGTTGCATTAATTTTTTCCGTTGTGTTTCGTGATTATTTTTGCTTGCAATAATATGCCATTCAAGATTTTTTGGCTCTGTTACTAATCCCAATCTGTAGTTACTGCAAGCTGGACCACTGCGATAGTTTGAACACAGGAACGCATTGCCCAGTTTCAGTTGGCATCGAACGGTAATTTCTCTACTTTAAGTCGGGCGCTTGACAGTAGAGGTAGGCCGTCACCTCTTCATGTCCTTGTGAATAGCACGTGGCCCAAGTTCTTTTTTGGTTTATGGTCGTTCTACTGTATTGCGATTGGCCGTTTGTTTAAAGAAAAACCATGAAAAGGGTTGTCAATAGTCAATACAAATAAGTTTTGCTTCTAAAATCTCGGGTCTCGAAGTCTCGTCTCGGTCTCGAAAAACTCACCGAGTCTCGATCTCGGTCTCGAAAATTTTTTCAAGTCTTGGTCTCTGGTCTTGGACTCGAATTTTTTCCAAGTCTCGGTCTTGGTCTCGGTCTCGACCATCAGGGTCTCGACTACATCACTAAGCAAAACGCACATTAATTTTTTCAGTTTCATTCATTTTCTTTGCTGTATTGCTTCTGAAACACAGAGTTCAAAAGAAAAGGACAACAAAGTTGTAGCATTAGGAAATCTATTTAAGCTGAGAGGAGTGCAGTAATCACGCATTAAAACAAAAATTGAGAAGGAAACTATATGATGTTCCCTTCTTAATTTTTGTCTCGAAGCACGAAGTATGGGACGAGCTGGCAAAACCCATTGCTACGTCATTTCACCAGGACAACACAACTCATAAATGTTGAAGTGGTGGCAAGCCGTTAGTGAATCTATGTCCAATTTAACCAGCCATAGAATTAAACTTCCGACCTCTCAAAAAAATGCCGAGTGCAGATCGATTAACAGGCCGGTTCAACTTTGCAGTAAATACTTGAAATTCGTCTTTGCTGTAAATAATAAATTTAACAGGTGATGATAATAATCATATGAATAAAAATTTGCAGACAATCAAAGGAAAACATTATATGAATCATGTCATTTTGATTTGGGTTGGCTAAAACTTTGAACCTTACGTTATTGTGCCGAAACGACGCGCATTCTTTGCCAAACGAAACAAAATAATCCACGCGGTTTCGGTACTGCATTTTGCTTTTAAAAAAATATCACAGTATTGACGCGGTAATTGTTACGGTATTGTGCTTATCGAAAAGTTCATACTCTATAGGGTCGGTAAATAAAAACATGACAATAAAAAACAAAAAACAAAACCGGACAAAGCTACAATTTCTCAAAGTTTTCAAAAATTAGCAAAGCAGTCATTCTCAACTTTGATCCACATTACGAAAAAAAAATTTTAACAGTTTATTTAAAATTGTGAAAAACATTTAGAATAGGAAGCCATATAAAACACCGTTCCAAAATGAAAACGAATATTGCATTATCATATAGTCAAAAAAAGATGACTAAGTCGCTCGTAACGCTTGCATGTTCAAGCACGTTTCTGCTTGGATGTTTTTAGCTTTCCTGCTGTAGACAACATGCTTGGTTTCAAATGAAAGAGATTAAGTTGTAATTCAAGCCTGGAATAGAATCGAATACGAGAAAAATTTAAATTGAATTTTCGAAAAAAACTGAAAATCGGCGTTGACTGCAAATCGAATGATCGTAAGCGTACGACAAACTGGATGCACCTACAGTACTAGTAGTAAAAAAAAAACAAAAAAAAGGCATCTATTAGCAAACAACGGCTGCTGCTACACCTGAAAAAAAACAAGATCGTATTAAGGAGGGGAATATTTTAAATAAGAAATGTAAAAAAAAAACGATTTGTAACTAATGAAGAAAATTATAAATGTTGAAAAACAAAAAAAGAATTAATAACAAGATATAGACAGTATCCAGAGTCTTGTAGGCACAATCAAACCTTTGATTAAGATATACTGTTTCGGATAAGATATACTGTTTCGGATTCGACATTCGATTTTTCAGTTATGATTTACTTATTTGGGCTAAAATTGACTGATAATGGATAAAGATTTATGTATTATAAACATAATCGATGAAAATTTATTCATTGATTGACAAATTGGTAACGATGTATGTTTTCAAGATTTTTATCACGGGTGATACATGTCGTTTTGCCTTGCAAGCCTTACTGATGAGCCTTGAGATTGAGTGAAACAGCTGTCTAAGGCATGCTATTGGAAATTATTTTGAATTGAAGTATTATAATTATCTCTTGTAATATTGTGCTGGCCTAATACTTTAGGGAAAAAAAGTTGTGCTATGATCTGGTTCATTTACAATTCCTTGCCTTTTTTATCCTCATGTTTATACCTGTAGTCCTAGCTATACTGACGAGAAATAAAAACCAAATGTCGATTCCGAAATAGTATGTCTTAGGCTGTTAATCAAAGGTTTATTTGTGCCTATAACTGTGGATAGTGTCTATATAGCTTATTATTCCTAAAGAATTGTTTTTCGAGAACAATGTTCTGGAACACACAGATCCCACAGTCAAAATTCTTCACAGTTGCAAAAGAGCTGGCGATGAGGGAATAGAATGATCACAAACCTTGACATTAGTTGTTTTAACTTAGTTCATCCCGCGACTCTTTTTGCATCCATGTGTAATTAATGATCCCCTTTAAAAGTACTTTTCATGCAAAAATAACGTATTTTTTATTACCTTATAAAAAAAAGCTTCAAAATTTACAGTAAAAAAATTGCGGATATAATTACTTTACTTATCAATGACAATTGCACTGAGCTCATGTTGACTTCCCACCAGGAAGTAGCCAGGGGAAAGACTGAACGAAAGCGCTAAAATTGTTTGCGCGTTAATGATATCCAACAGCTGTTATTTTGAGTAACCTGGGCTTGGTCAAAAAGATTTCGGACCAGAGTCTGGGGCAAATTTCACATCCACTAAACTGCAAAATGTGATTTTACGGGAAAATAGCTGCTTTCAATTGCATTTAAAAAAAACTTCAAACAAATTTTGAGCCATTTCAACTGTTGCAGAAGTCCTTAGTCCCTTCAGCCCGTCACAGTTTAATACAGTCAAGCTCCAAAACACGTTTAAATATCAGCGCATTTGTGTTAAATTCGCTAAGAATCATGGCTAAAAGGGGGCTGTGATCCCTTTCACTTAGATCTCTTTAGTCCTGTTTGGTCGCGACACTGGTTGTGCTAATTGTCTTCTGCTTATTGCTGCAGTAACCACATGTCCTTTAGTAATTATTATTATTATTTTTTAATAAAAGTGTATCAAACCTGATTGCTACGATTAACATTGCTAATAATGTTTTGCCCAGTGTCGAGAAACGCACCTAATTTAAGGCGTAGTTTTTCAGTGTATGACATAATTTTCGGAAGCTCTTGTTTTTGCCTGTTTCAGTTTGTTTTATGCAATTCCAGCAATACTTGTATGGAAATTGTAGCTCAGATTAGCAGTCGGTTTTATCAGGTTTATAGTTTTACAGAGTTTCTCCCAAGTAACGATGACTGCTTCAGATTTAAATCTTGAAAAAAATATGACAAAGACAGCGACCAAGATAAAGATGCCTACCAGAACCAGCTGCCGAATCAACTCCCTCCTGGATCAAACTTCATTAGGAAAGAATGGGTAGCTAAGAATCGAGCAGGGGCGAAAGTAGGAAAACGGAAGACAACTTTCACAAATGGGGAATCAGCACAACTAATGACTGCCCAAGCGCGATTTGCAAACAATGGAGCACATCCCTAATGTAATGAGCGTCAACTTTGACCACACTGCTCCGATCGCGATCTAAAAGAAGCAAACCCCTCAGGGTCCGATGGTTGAAGTTTTGGTGCGACAAGATATGATGATGAGTGTTAGTGCTGATTTTATTGTTTGGTTTTACAGATAACTGATGATGACTCATTTGGGTCGAGATCGTTTTTTTCGGTAAAATAGAAAAATTAAGTTTTTACTGATTTTGTTGAAGTTTGTTTCTCAGCTTTATTTTTTAATTAATCGACTTGATGACGCGACAGCTGAGCTACCCGCTTCATTTTTATCATCGTTTTTATTTCGCTCCTAAAGTTGAGGGAAAATCAGTTTTAAACCATTCTTCAAGTTCCGAAAAAAGAATTCGCATTCCTTGTGATATTTATTTGACTGTCCGTAGAGATACCCATAAGAATCGAACGCAGACTGAAGAGGCACCAGATGACGATTTTTAAATGCAGTTCATAAAATGTAAAGCAATCAGCGCTTTCACACAATCAATCAAATATGAGATAAAATCAAGTGCAGTACCGGATATTAAAAACTTGCAAATCTCATCAAGTATAATGCTAAAATTAATTTCGTTGAAAAATATTTGACATTTTAATTTGATTTATATGATTTAACTTATTTTTGATTGTTTTTGTAAAAACCGCCAATTGCTCCACTTTTTATTCGTAGTGGAGCTACAATTGCATTTTTTTAATGCAAGAGGATTACAGCATGATGAAAGATACAAATGATGGATTTTTGTAAAAGAAACATCTTTTTGCTTTATCAACACAGTAAATTGATGAATATTTTGAGAATAATTTACACAACGTAAAATATTGTTATTTGCTCTTATATTCAGAGAATTTAGGACAAAGGCGATAATCAAGAGATTCCCAAACCAAAAGTGCTCAGTGCTCTTGTTCTGAAACCCCTTTCCCAGGGGGCACAAAATGTCTAAACGACGTCTAGAACAAAAATTGGTCTAAATGTTGTCTTTTTTGCAAAATGCTATAAGTTCAATAGACGTCTTTACAAAGACGTCAAATATACGCTAATTTAAACGTATTAAGGTCTATGAGTTACGTTTATTTGACTTCTTTGTAAAAACGTCTTTTCAACAATATGCATTTTCGCAAAATATGCAACATTCAAACAAAAATTAAGCCATTAAAGTTACGTCTTCTGCATAAATCTAGACCAGCGGCTCCCAACTTTTTATGGTTTGCTGCCCCTTCTGGAGACTCTCAACACCAGTGGCCCCCTGCGCAACTATAGAATAGGCTGTCGCAAAATCAAAGAGACTGAAGACCAAAACTAAACACGTTTTTCCTCGGATTTCTGTTGAAGACCAAAAAAAAAATATATATCTTCATCTCAATTCGAATGTATTTTTTCCCTAATTTTCCTTGCAGACCAAAAAAAGAAAAAAAATCTTTATCTCCTAATCGAAAATATTTTTTCCCGAATTTTCGTTGAGGGCCGAAAAAAATTTTTCTCATTTATAACCAAAATAGATATTTTTTTCCAAGGTCCCGTGGCCCCCTGCTTAAGGTCCGGTGAACCCTTAAGGGGGCCATTTGCGCCCGGTTAGTAACCACTGATCTGGACCATGTTTAAACGCTTATTTGACTAACTTTGTGCCTACGGGGTTAACTCAATTTAAGTTTTTCTCTTAAATATTTATCTTTTGGTCTATTAGAATGCTTTGTGATTTTTATGGCCTTTCAGTGTCTCGATTGCACGTTGAAAACCACTGGCTTATGTGCTTTAGGATCAGAGTTTCAAGGCGGAATCCAAGCATTCGTGCAAAACGATGACCGTTTTAACCTAACATGTGCAAAAGTTTATGCCCTCAAAAGAAACCAAGTTTCAACTAGAACCTGCTTACAACAGAAAGAACAGCAGGGTCAATTGTGTGCGTAAGAAGAACAGGTGCTGCCAATCGCCTTTATTGTCCAATTATCTCTCTTCTCAAAACAGGTAATGATTTCGAAGGGCGTCAATTGGAATGGTAACACTGACATCTACTTTTCAGCGACATAAACTGTAACCGAAGAATAACTTCAAGCGTTGCATCAAAATACTGAAAGAAGCGCATACATAATATAATCCAAATTGTTACCGCAAAAATGACTAGTTTGTTTTGAAGCAAAATTGTTTTTTAGAAAGGCACTTAGTTTACCATTTTACAACAACCATGCCAATTTGAATTACCTTGATAATTTTACTCCAAATTTGATCAGAAAAAATAACGTGGTTCTTACACCCCAAACTGCAATCCAATAAATTACTGCTAGGAACTCGCTTTCTGAAATGGTTTCCAGGAAAATAAAATAAATGCATTTTAAGAAGAGCTACTAGCAATCTCAAGCAAGTGGGCAGAAATACCTCAGAATGAAATTCAGAAAAGCATTTTTGTCTCGGAAAAAGCGTTTAAGAGCGGTTTGCATTGATTATTTTTTAAAACGATCACATTTTCAGTTAAACATCTTATTAAAGCTACTTCCGGAGCGGCGTTTTGTTTTTTACTGCTAATATCAAAAGCAATAGTGTTACTAATGAATGGGTAGAATTTTTATGTTATTTAGCGTCGAAATTTCTGTGGTTTATAAATTGCAACGAATAATTTGGTTTTATGATTTGGAAAATGTGGAAAATTAAAATGTTTTCATTTTTTTCGCTACGCGATAACGGGGCGAAAGGAACATTTGTATTTTGAAAAGCGCCTATTTTATGGGTAGCGTGGTCAACTTTGAGATGGTTGATTGTTTGCGACAGCAACCAGTAAAAGACGTTTTTGAAGTGTACCATTTGCTAGGAGGATAAGGTTATTATTGGGAAGCTGTTTAATTTACAGGCTGACAAGTCATCCCTAATTCAGAAAACCATACGCAATTAGACTGGGCTGAAAGGCACATTAGGCAAACAGATTCAATTGGACGAAAATACGGAAGATAAGTGTCATTAATCATTATCGCTGAGGAAATAAATCACTGTATCTCAGTGTTGCAATTTTGAAATTTTGCTTGCCTCTTATATAACATAAACAGTTTCCCTTAGCACAAAACTCTAAGAAAAATGGATTATTTCTTGTAAAACCTCTGCCGCTGTGCAAAATATTAAAGTTGGCCCAGTCGGCAGAAAAGTGGCTGGGGAATACTCTTGGTTTACACGTGCTGAAAGATGCTGATGAGAAGAAAAAAAAGCTCGAAACAGCGTTGTCCAACTCTTTGCAAAAAATTGCTTGGTAAAAAGTACATTGGACAGACACAGATATTTCATGCTGTTTATTGTCCAAATTCATAGAAATAAACAACAGGACAAAGTGAAAAATTGTCAGCAGTAATTTTGGACCTAGCTTAATTTTACGGTCAAAAGAGGTGCCGTCCTTTGAAAGAAATAACACTTATCTATTGTACAAAGTGTACTGTAACAATCAAAAATAAATAAGTATCTAAAATAACTTTGGAGAATTGCAGTAACGAAATAAAGTGGAACGTTTTTTCATTGATTGATTATGTCACAAAACTGGCACTGTGAACAACAAAAACAACTATATGGCCAGGCATCATCATACTTTCCTCGGTTACTAACGTTTGCGAAGCTAAAAGACGACGGGTGCATCGTACAGTGGTTTGCTTATCATATTTTTAAATGAAGCAAATTTTTAAAGATGCAAAGTTAATGATTTTTTTTGCCCAAATTAGTGCCAAACTTGACTATAAGTTTTGTATCAAGTATCACGCTATTAAAAGTTATTTCCAATAAAGAGTTAAGTAAATCTTACATTGACAATCACCAAATGCACATATGCATGTGAAGATATCACCATTTCGGGATGTAAAAGTTTCTCCGCGTTGACTCCTTTTGCATTGAATGGGAACTAAAAATGACATGAAATGCTTTAGTTTTATGGTAGATACAGACACAGTACAATGTAATTTATTGGATTCGTCAACTGAAGCAACTTGTTTTGTGAATATATTTGAAGCCCGGCTAAGCCTGACTACCCCCGAGTAAAAACGGTTCTAAAAGTTTCCTTTCGTCTATTTACTGCTAATCGCTTTCCAACGCATACTTCTAAGATTGCATCCCAGATGGCAAATGACACGTCAACATAAAGTAAAGTTTATTGTAGAATCAAATCTTAAATGTCCATGATACTCGCTGTGTTACGCCGACGCGTTTAACGACTTTGCGTGGTTCATTTTTGCGTCATATTGCTCCTAAAAGCAACACTTTCTGAAAAGTGTGGCAGCGATGGCGAGCCGCTGGCCCAACTGCATCCGATTTGACCGACCCCAAATTTGAACCTCAAACCTCCCGTTTTACCAGCAGCAATTGCAAATTTACTAGCTGCGTGTTCCTTCGACTCTTGTTGTTTGTGTAGCTGGTAATCTTGTAGTTGTAGTAGTTACCAGTCGAGTTGTATTCTCCAGAGTAGCAATTGGTGTTGTAAAAGTTGCGATGGAGTCTAAGATGTAATCGCAGGGCAAGCGAAATCAGGTAAAACAAAATATAGAAAAGTTTATTTTGCTACATGAGTGGCACCACAAGTTTGTCACGCTGGTATGCGAAAACTGATAATCTGCACAAATTTTCAAAAATGTATTTTGTGAAATTTCGTAAATTACGATGCATTTATTGTTTTTAGACCCTTGTTTTAACTCTCATAATCAAACCTCGTAAAGTTTCTTTCAAAATTGATGGTTGGAATGGGAAAGCTGTAGTTTTCGTAGAATCTGCAGATGTGTTTGCTGTTGAAGTCGCAGCAGAAAACCCTGAAACAAAAGGTAGCGTGTTGCAACGTGCAGTAATTTTCAATACAATTAGTGTTATCCATGTAGTTTTCATTTTCTCTCATCAAGCTAACACCTTTAGCCATTTCATTAATATTTTGCAGTTTTCGAGGTGCCATTGTAACGAGAAAAACCACCACGAGTTTCACTGCTTCATAATTTCACGTATAGGTTTCCGAACCAAACCTTAACATTACGGTACAGCAAGAAGGACAAAAAAAAAGGATTTCAATTTTATTGCCAGTTAATTGTACCTTTGATCCTCGTTGTTTGTGTGGCAGCCGATCCCGTAGCTGCAGCAGTTACCTGTCGAGCTACACTCTTCGCAGCAGTTGGTGTTGCAGGTGTAGCGGTGAAATCTACGGTGAGATCAAAGTTACTGATGACGACTACAGAGGAAAAACGATCAAACTAACAAAACTAAGTTTTTTAAGTAATTGGAAAACATACCGTACTCTGAAACTCTAAATTTTTCAGTGAAATAATAACAGATAAATGTTTTTATTGTTTTTGGGTTAAGTCAAAGCATTTGTCTGCCTCGTAAAATAAAACATAAAATAGAAGTGTTAACTTTAGAAGGAAATAATTCAAAAATTTGCTGTATAACCAATGCAGTTTGATTCTCCGTTCTTACAAACAATCAAAATTTTGTTTGTATCTGCCGTACAAGCTACAGTACTGTAATCGCATTGTCGTCTTTCATACATTACCTTTCATAAATAAGAAAAATGGTTCCAAGAACAATTCTTTAAGTGACTCTTAAAACAAAAAGGTGATCCAACTGACTTTAAAATGGTTATTTTTTCCTAAAATTTAAAAAAATTGCCAACGGCTAAGTGCTTCGCCCCTATACGGCAAATCAAGGATCTGCCTCAGACCTTTGTTTGTGGTACGCTTACTGTACTGGTTTGCTCAGCCCGTGCTTAAATGAGTTATTTCCAAACAAAAAACTTTGAAGGGGATAAAGCCATAGGTGGGCAAGTTAATGCAAAACGTTAGCTTCGTTAACCACTAGTCCGTTCACAAACTTCACACCTCCGTTAACGTTAATCCGTTATATTTTCAGCTTTAATTAACGGAAGTTAATAAAGTCCGTTAATTCGTTAACATTTTGCGTGTAATTTACATTTCGTTTTATTCACTCGCTTCTATAACACGTATTGACGCTGTTGAGCAGATTGTAAGGAAATATTTATTGCTATGGTGGTCTTTTTGTATTTTGAAAGTTACATTTTAAAGTCTAATCTAATTTCAAGATAGAAATAAGTTCAAATGCACTAACGAAGCTGCGATCAGAAAATCTTTGGAAATTGCGAACAGCGATAATTAATAGACCTCTAAGGCCGCAGCTTATTATTTGTCACAAAAAAGAGCTCCTTTCTTCGCTCTCTTCAATAAAACTCGTGCTAATACGCAACAAGTGCTACTACTGCAAACTGGTTTGTACCGGTACGATGAATGAATGGTGCAACTGCAAGATATTAACGGTGAAAACCTTAACGGAAGTTAACAGAACTTAACGGAAGTTACTGTAATCCGTTAATAGCACTTAACGGAAGTTAATTTAGTCCGTTAACATGAAGAAACTTTTTAACGGATTAACGAGTTCAAGAAAAAGTTAGCTTCGTTATTAACGGATTAACGATTAACGGACTTGTGCCCACCTATGGATAAAGCTATTAGCCAAATCCGGTAGTTCACAAAAGCTAAAATTAAAATGTAGTTTTTGAATTTTTTTTCTCATTTTGAGGCTCTAGTTGCAAAGATATTCAACAAATACAAAGAGAAACTATCAAAAAGTTTTTAAAAATCCTGAGTTTGTTCTTTCAAGGTAAAATGCCAGAAAATGAAGGATATTTATCAAAAGTGGTTAGGCCACGTGATGTTGCTGGAAGGGTATTTATTACTTTAGTTTCTCGATCTTTTTCTTTGGAAGTTTAGTCTGAGAGAACAGATTCATGTTTTCCCAAAGTTTTTTAGGGGTGATACCTTTTTGTATTTGTTGAATATCTTTGCAACCGCAGCCCCAAAATGAGAATAAGAAATTCCAAAATTTATATTTCGATTTTAGCTATTGTAAATTATCGAAATTGGCTGGTTGCTTCAGACCATTTAACTTTAGGTTGAAACCCCTTCCCTCCCCCCTACCCTTAGCAAAATCTTGGTAGCAATTCATAAAGGAATTTGTTTTTAAATAATTGTGAACAAATTGCCCGAGCTAATTATCGTGTTCGTGCTTTATTGCACTGCCTGCAATTTTTGCAATAAAAATTTTGTTATCGCTATCAGTGCAGAAGAAATATTGAGTTACATCAATGTCTCATTAATCTTTAGTCGCCTAATTTACGCAATTTAGGGTTCAAGCATCAGGCTAATTTTGTTGTGTAAAATCCTAGCACACTGCAGTTACGTGATGTAGCTGCACAAGCTTTTACTGCATTTGTTTATCCCACCAAATGTCCGAATCGCCATACTTTTTATGCCTATTTCTCTGCCGTTTCTGAGAGGCAGAAAAATCGAAACTTTGCATTCAAGTTCTGAAATGCCGAAAAATTTTCCCAAACGTTGGAGAAAAGTCGGTATTGCGTTCGGGAGGCACAAATAGTAAAATACACTTATTGTAAGATTGTATTAAATTTTGGTGCTTTACCAAACATCGGCAACGAGGGACTGTTTCGGAGGTCTTAAGGCAAAGCTCCTGCCCCCCTAAAATGGGGTAGTACGGAAGCAATGCCCCAGCCGCCTATTGAAAATGGTCTAGGGGAGGAGACCTCAGCGCTTCAAGATTTTGCAACTTTTTTTTCAAAATAACCTAAAACTCGATGCTTTTTAAACGAGGCATCAAAATTGGCACTGCCCGCAAAAACATGATTCAACTGGCTGCGTAAAGAGGCTATGTGGCCAGTAGCAAACTTAATAGTAAAGTTTCAGTCCTCTTGGCCCTTATTACAAGCCGGTAATTCATGAAATCCTAAAGTTTGAAAAAACTTACAAAGTTTGATCTAATTCGTCTGAGCTTTATAAAGAAAGATGTAGTTTGGGGGAAAAGCTAAAGGAACGAGATTTGAGAAAAGTGATTACCAATCAACTAAATTAAATACTGGAAAGAGGACTTCTTCTTACACCCCTCTTTTTTGTTGAAGCAAATTTTTCACTGACTTTTAAGCTTTATTTTTGACAAATATTAACTCCCACTCCATCCTTTAAATTAATGTTCAAAAGTGGCTTTAAACCACTTAAAATCCATATCTCCGCAAAAGACTTCCTCAAAAATGCAAAAAACGTGTTTTTTTTTTATGGTACACTTTGGCCGACAGACCAATGAAAAGGGGCTATATAAAGTTTGATAACATTCAAATAAACTAGATTTTATTTTTGAATTATCAAAAATGGGACCCCCACCAAACTTGGGCCGAAGGGAACACCACTATATAAATCCGGTAGAGGCCTAATCAATCGACTATCGGCCACATTTAATGATTGAATTTAATCAATTTAATTTCAAACAAACAGTTCTACTGTCAGGTTTAATTAAAATCACATAATTGGTATCGTGCTGTTAGAGTTCTACAGTTTTCCAAATGCTTAGGAACATACTGTGGTTCAATACACATTAACTAGTATTTGTACTTACTTTGGTTAGCAGATACAAAAGAATAAAACATTGCAAATGTGAGAAACAACATCAATTTCATTTTGGTAAATAATTATCAACACACTCAACGAATCTGGAATGGAGTAAAACAAGGTTGAAGCTGGCAGCAAACAAAGCAATAAACCAAACGTTTGAAAAGGAAAACGCCCGAAGTCCAGCAAATATTTAGAAAAAATTTGTTCAAAATCTAACTTAAGTTCTAGTCTTTGTCGTTAAAAATTTCGCAGAAGTCAGACAAAATGACGCGGTGGCAATGAACATTTTAGCATTTATCTATGTTAGCATGCTCGTATACAAAGTAAGGAATCGGACTCAAACTCGCAAGGGTAGCGGTTCGATTCCCTGCCGTTGCAAATTCGGCAAGTGCGTGCAAATACTTGTGTTTCAAAGTTGTCTTGTGTTGCTCATGAACTTATGCTTGTCCTGTTTAAAATTCGTTTCAACATAATTATGCTACGTTGGCAGAATGGTCTAACGCCTGTCCTGTGTTGAAGGAATGCGACTTTGAAACCAGTCGATGTCTTTGGCTGTTGTGGGCATCCTTTCCCATCCGTAGTCCGTCTTGAGACTTTATGTCTTCTCATTTCTTGAAAACGTTTCCTAAATTTTGTTTAATTATTGAGTTTGTAACTTATCTAAAGCAATAGATGTCAGAAGGGTTTTCAATGAAGAGGTTAAAAAGTTTATTGTAGCGTAGCGACGTCGCAAAGAAAGTATTATTTTTGTTTTTTCGTATTTACCAACTTTGAAAACAGCTTAAAAAAACTTAGAATTTATTTCCTATTTTTTCAAAAATAAAAAACTTTGAAAAAGCTGCTTAAAATGAAATCGAGCTGTTTTCTTTTAGTATTTGTCAAGTTTTAGTGCGCGAAAGAGCAAAAAGTGAAAGAACGCGGCCTTTTGTACTTTTTTACGACTTCAAAAATTACATGCGAAAGAAGGAGCTAAAAAAAGAACAAACAAAAGGTCACTCAAACACAAGAAAGTTGCTAAATACGCAATTGCAACACAAATATCTATACACCAAGAACCGCCTGCGACGGAACGAATCGAACTCTCAACCTACAATATGGTGTCAAAAGTTTGATATCTTACCGCTACTACAGCTTACATGCAGATTTTGTTTTTGTAAAATTTATGGGTGAGCCATCAAAGTCAGTTGAAACATTCCAATCGGTTATTCTCAAAAAGTCTTTAACGTTGACAGCTTAATGATCAAAGGCTCTAATGACTCAAACCCGCACGGGTGATCACGTGTTCAACATAATAAACGAAATTTAAAAAATATCCCACAAAATTTTAAAAACTTAAAAAAAAGATTTTGTGTTGATGACAATATTATCGTTTATTTGCTTGCATGCTTTCTGGCCTAACGGATACCAGCGCAGAAACCAAGCGAAGAACTACAAGAAAGACGACTACTTAAAACAGGTAATGCAAAAAGATGTCCTCCCGCAATTGAAGTTGCCACAGTCAGTAATGAGAATGTCCCTGAAATCTTTGGAAAAAGTTCAACAAAACAATGCTATAGACGTTTTAAATTTTGTATTACTGTACGTTATGTTTCGGTATTGTTTTTCAAGTCTTTTATATCCATTTTTGTTGTGGTAATCACATACAGTATTAACTCTCCTGTCGCTGAATAGCGTCGTCAAACGATAACTTTTGAATGATCTTCACACTTTTCTATGCAAGAAGAACTTCATGTTTGGGAGAATCGCAGCACTTGCTTATAAGAGTTTCTGTTGAACTAGTGATTTTTTTCGCATTCTTGTCCTCTGAATTTGCTACTTGTACGATGCTACCAAGCAGAGACAATCACCGTAAAGTGTTTTACCCAGGATGCTACAGCGTGGCCAAGATGCAGTTTGAACCCAGATCATGTGATCAGAGTCACATAAAAACGACGCTTTTACTTTCTCATTTACGCAGCTTTTGTCTGCATTCTGCACATTCAGCGTTATCTTTTACGGTCCTCTAACCATATTAATGAACAGAGTTGTAAACGGGTAGACGAGTTCAGGCCCGAACCCGAAAATTAATTTGAAGCCCAAATCATGCCCGAAAAAGCCCAAAAGTTAAGTTAGTTTTGAAAAATTTAGCAATGTTGCTATATTATTTTGATTATATTTTTGTGCACCTGAGACAAAAAGTACGTCTCATGTGCACCTGAGACAAAAAGTACGTCTCAGGCCCGAAATAAGGCCGAAATTTTTGTCGAGTTTAAGCCCGAACCTGGCTTAAACCCGACCCGAAAAGCCCGACCCGACTTACAACTCTGTTAATGAATATAGGAAATAGCTAAAATGTAAGACTCATCTTTTGAATATCGGATGATTCTAGCAACGCTGTAATTTAATTTAGATTAATTTGCTTTTAACTCGCATTTGTCACGAATCACCAACACGAAAACGAATGAAAGGAGGAAGTCATCAAGGAACCCGCCATAATGTCTCCGATGCTTTCCTGAGATAACATTGTACTATGATGTCATTTTAATATCGCAATAAGAAACAAACCGCCTTAAATTTTTACTAAACGATGATAACGGATCCGAAATGCAAAAATTATAGTTAGCAACACAGTACCAAAGTATTTAATTTTCACGTGTCCGAGTTAATGGTTCTCCTGTAACTAAAACAACTAACTCCAGGCCGTATCACATGAAAATAACGCCGCCATGGCGTCGGTTTGATTTCGAACAAGCAAGCGTACATCAATCAAGCAAATTATTATCCCGTTATGTTGCAAAATATTTTAGTTTTATTTAAAAAAGTTGAAGAATTCAGAAATATTTGAATTATTTTCAACATCAAAACCAAATTGTTGAGCACATTGCTCAGGTTTTCCTTTTTTGCGATTAGTGCAGATACGGCTATCGTTAAACTTAACAGCTAAAATATAGAGATCAACTCGCAAAACAAAATACCGAAACATGTTCCAACTTTATAAGCCGGACTCGGAGGCGGCAGCATTGAAAAAGGACTTGAAAAATTTTAACCAAACCAATAGAACTAGCAAGGGCTTGTCTTCCCCAATTACGTTTAGGGACGTTTTTTCAATTCGCTCAAGTTCCAGGAAATTTTGAGGGGGATTGGGGTTTACATTATTCAGTATGAGTTGGTTCGTTCGTATGAGCCAGGCATTTTGCGTTTGTCAATAAATACACCAATGCATTGTACTTTTTGGGCTCTATTTGCAAGTTTTTCGTCAGGGTGGGCCGCCACAAGTGGTTGACTGAAAAAAAACATGCAAAGCGATACTTGTAAAACCATTTTGGGATAGCGCATCTTGATAAAAAATGTGCAATTAAAGCGTTACGAATTTTAAAATTTCGAATTTGCAAATGCAAATTGCGCAGCAGCAAAAAAATTAGAATTCCGCAACGCAAATTGCGCAAGGGCTGGAAAAACGGCATAGTATGTAATGCAAAATGTACAATAATTTGCGCAACTTGCGAAGTATTTTGCGCATCGCTGATCTGTGTTGCTTGGTAAAGCAACATTTTGAAGAACTTTATGCCATCAATGGACGGCCAATAGCGCTACTTGCTTTGGGTCATGCACAGCCACCAAACTGTAAAATAAAATGAATGTCAAAAAGCCGGACCACTTTCTAGAGGGATATCAAATCCATTTTTTGGTAGAGCATCAGCTGATAATTTTGCGTAAAACCAGTTCTCACTAATTTTTTTTGTTGACACGACTTGCGGTTTAATAATTGCAAAGTGAAGATCTGCTACAATCAAATCCCGTGCGAGAGTCGCTCCGCTAAAGCAACGTCAAAACTGAGTGAACATGCATATTGGCGAGCTCCACTTAACTAGCCAATTTGCATGGCGTTTGGGCCAATTTGTAGGAATTTGCAGTCGGCTTCGGCCGTTTCAAGACTCATATTACACTGTGCATCAGTTGCAGATTTAGGCATAGTTTTGAGCGGAATAACCTGGAGTTTGATTTTGGTTAGATTTTAATGTGTCCGTTTTATGAGTGTCGCTCATAACTGTATAAAAACGCCGATGATTTCAGTCGGTTTCCACCCGAACACTGACCGCAAACACAAGCGGACACACAGTCCGTTGTATTTGCGTCTTTATTCACCAGGCCGTCTTGGCTAAGAGACAGCGAAGGAAACTTTCGATCTTCAAATCAACTGCCACCTGCGACCACTTAGAAAATTCTACACCCTTTTACATTGTGGCTAAACATGAAGCAGGAATCTGTTAACACCAAAAACTTGTGGGAATTTGTTCCATCCGCATGGGAATCGAATCTGATTTTATCAATTCAGTAGTGGAACTTTGTCAACTAAACCAAAGTAACGGAAAAATACTACAGGACGTTCAAGACCTAAAAAAATAAATAATCGGCCCAAATTTGTCCGCCTAGTTTAGCACCAGCACTCAAATACTGAATCGACAATAATCCATTACTTAATCTCTTTAAGTTGGCTACATGCGTGGCATAATACTCTTTAACTGGCCGTGGCTAATATTATACGATTCCAATTCCAATGAACTATAGTTAAGCGTCCGTGGCTAACTTTGCTATCAACACCCATCGTACGACAAGTCGACGTAATTTCGAATAAAATTTTTAAAAGCGTTCGACATAGTCGCATTGTCATAAAGGTGCCAAGCAGAGGTGGAGTCGAGGACACAAGGCTCGAGGCCAAGGCCAAGGACACAAAAAACATCCGAGGCCAAGGCCAAGGACTGCCTTTCCGAGGACAGACACTATCGAGGCCAAGGACAGGAATGCTCGAGGCCAAGGCCAAGGACCAAGGACACAAGCGCAAGTGCTCTCCAAAAAAAAAAAAAAGGTCTTCACAAAAATTTTTCAGGCGATCTCCAAAAAAAAAAGCTCTTCACAAAAATTTTTCAAGCGATCTCCACCAAAAAGCGTTTTCCAAAAAATTTTTCAAGCGCTCCTCAAAATTTTAACAATTCAAAAAATAGTGCTGTCCTCGAGCCGAGGACAGGCCAATTTTCGAGGACTTGAGGCCTCGAGGCCAAGGCCAAGAACTTGACCTTCGAGGCCAAGGCCAAGGTCAAGGACTTCAAAATGTGTCCTCGAGGACGTCCTCGAGGCCAAGGACGTCCTCGAGGACTCCACCTTTGGTGCCAAGTTTAAAAATTCTCAAAAACATGTAAGCAATAATTTTTCAGCGTCTTCACCGTGAAATAATAAACCGAATTATTGTAAAAGCACAAAAGTTACACTAGAAAAAATAAATTTGCTAAGTATTTTAACCCTAAAAAGCCTAAAAAGAGATCGCTTAGCTACGATCATGAAGTTTCCTGACTTTTTGTAAAATTTACTACTTCAACTATTATTTGCAAAATCGTTGTTGTTTGACAAATGCATTCTTAAGTAATTAACGATTTTCAAGGTCGACTCGCAGTTTTTAGCAAGATTTTCAGCAATTCAGCTTAATCCTATTTATTCCGACTGTGCATTCATTATTAACAATTTTACACCATGCTTGAACAGTGATTACGCGTAAGAACGTAAATGAGCAGCATTGTATCGCTTGTTGTTTACTAAAGATAAACGGAGGAATTCATTGGTATTTTGCCGTGGCCGATTTTGCCCGGTGCATAATTCTTACTCTAAAATTATTTCTAGTGCTTTGAGCTGGATTCCTTATAAAACAGTTTGATGAATCTGAGCAGGTCAGCAGAAATAAAGTATATTATAAAAAACATTTTGATCTTTTTTTCAAAGGAGTTGCTAACGGTTTGCTCGGAGAAATCATGGGCTATCGATTTCGCAAATGAAAATACTACGAGATAAAAAGGCAAGCAAAAGCACGTTTGTTACTTTGGTTGTTGGCGATATATCTTATTTTTTATAATTTGAGCAATGAAAAACAACAAAATTGTATGAGAATACACAGTGGCGTACAAAGGATTTTTCAATGGGGGGGAGGGGGGGTTTGAAAAGTGACATCAAAAATTTGTTCGCGATCTACACTTTGGCGAATAAATAACTCAGTGCAATGTAACACGATAGAATCAAAGTCACACAGTGCGTAATGCAAATAAAACTTTTCAAACAAAAAACAATTGAGAACTAAGCATACATCTATAGTTAACATTATAAGGTTTGCAACTGAACGATCAAGAAAAAACTGTTCAAAACAAAAGCTAAGAAAACCCATATGATTATAAATAGTGCAAAGTGTGGCAGGCGGCTAGCCAGAAATTCGCAACTGGGGGGGGGGCTGTTTTGGGGGTCTGGGGGCAAAGCCCCCAGCCGCCGGAGGCGAGAGGGTCTGGAGGCGAAGCCCCCAGCGCTTGAAAATTTTGCATTTTTTTTCAAAAATAACTTAATTTTAGGGCAATTTTGATAAAAAATAATGCTTGTGAAACGTGGCATAGAAATTGGTAATGCAAACCTGCTTAAACTGTTTGCATAAATGGGCTACGTGGAAGGTGGCTAATGGTAAAATTTTAGCTCTCTTGTTTACATGCTGGTAAATCATAAAATCGTATTGTTCAAGAAAGCTCACACTGAGTAATCTATTTCGTCTATCTTTATAGAAAAAAATAAATGGGGCGCTAACGGAAAAAATTTTGAAACAAGTGATTGGTAATTAACTAATACTAAGTAGCCCCCACCCCCGTATTCCTAAGTTTATAATATCTTTGTTGATGAAACCTATGTTTAGCATTTTTATACTAGCGATCGAATTTGATTGCTTGTTTTTGGCCATTTTTCAAAGTTTTCATTGATTTGTGGTTTTGAATTTTGACAAATTAGCCCCTCCCCCTAAATTTATGTTTCAAAAGATGCTTCAAATCACTTTTTATTCGATTCTAGCGCAAAAACCAGTCTCAGAAGTGCTAAAAACGTGTTATTTTCCTTATTCTGCATTTTGGTTGACAGGCCAATGGGGGGGCTATAACCCCCCTCTGCCTACGCGACTGAAAGTTACTCTGACTCGTAACACGACATTCCAGATTTTCAGTATTACACTTAGTCGCTTACAATGTTGCATTAAATAACAAAAAAATTATTTACTATACTGTAATTAAATATTTCGTATTAATATGAAAGGAAAGGAGGAGCTTGTTTGTTTTGCGCAATAAGACGATATTTCGTGGTACTGCTGGTTTAAAGCTGGATCAATAGGGAGGATGGTTTAAACCCCCACCCCCCTGTGTACGCCTTTGCGCATAAGTAAGCCATGTGGGCGGTGGCTAATGGTAACATTTCAGTCCTCTAATTCACAAGCCGGTAAATCATAAAATCATAATTTGAAAAAACTCACAAGTTTTCATGTTTCGATGTATCAACTCGTGCTACGTGTGGTTATCTGCGCTAGTAAGATCAAGTGACTTTAGGTCCGGTCCATACAATAATCATTTTGCGAACTTGCACCAGAATACCTAGCTTGGACCATATACTGATAACGCAAGAACAAACGATTGGATTCTATCTTGCTTAAAGCTATGTGTGTGTTTGGGTGTGATTAGTGGGTAGTTGTGTTTATGCCTCTGTACTGCTGGACCGATCTTTTTTGATTCCATCAATAAAATAAATAAATTTATATTCTGTAGTTTGTAGAGTGAGACAGTTGGGACGGGGAGGGTGGCGAATGGAACGAGATTTGAGTGGAATAATAATTAACTAATGGCAGAGGCTATTTTGCCTCTAGAGGCAAAATAGCCCCATGTTATTTTACCATTTGGAGGCAAAATAGTCTTAACATCTATTTTGCCGCAAGTACCAAAATAGCCCTACGCCTAATCCTAACCCAAACCTTAACCCTATCCCAAACTCTAACCCTTAATCCTAAGCTTAATCCCAACCCTAACCCTAACTCTAACCCAAACAGAGAAAAAACACTATTTTGCCTCTAGAGGAAAATAGTCACTTCCTTAACTAATACTGAAACCCCATCTCCATATTTTTGATGAAGCCAATGTTAAGCATTTTTAGCGGTTAAATTTGACAATTTTGGCAATTTTTTGAAGTTGTTACTGATTTGTAAGTTATATCTTTGACAAATTAACCCCCTTCTCCCCTAAAAAACTCTAAATGCTTCAAAAGTTGCTTTAAACCATGTTGGAGTCCATGTCATTGCAAAAAAGCAGGCTCAGACGTGCTAAAAACGTGATATTTTCTTTATTGGGCATTTTAGTCGACAGACCAATGGGGGGTTTGAATATTTTTTCAAATCTTAAATTTTTTGCTTTTTTTCATACTACGCAACAAAAGTTGCGCTACCAAGCGTCGACCAGAGCAGAGCCCCTTTTGTTGGGGTTTGGTCTAAAACTATAATCTTTATATTTCACGTCTTAGAGCAATGCGCATTGGGCAATGATAAATAAGGTTTAATTTTTTATCAAAAATCACATTCAAACATAAAAGTTCAGGTATTTTTTGTAACAACCAGAGCAGAATAACATTGTGAATCAAGTAACATGTTATTAACTTTTGTGCACATTTTTATTTCGTTCTTTATGTTTCTTTATAAATAATACAGTATACGTGAAACTGTACGAGTATGTATAGGCTGTCACTTTCTTTAAGCTAAAGCGCAGTGCCACAGTAAATGATTTGAGAGCTCGGTTTCAAAGGACTGAGCCAAAACCCAGAAAGGAAAAAAAATCCATTCAATTTTTTTCAGCAACCCCAAAATGTAGAATTAAATTAAAAATAGAAAATTTCTTTCCAACGGCTGCAAACTCTAAATTAACTTTTGAAGGCAGTATTTCGCCATTAGTCACTTAGTTTGCTATCGCAAAAATTTTCTAACGAAAAATGGCAAAAGTTTCTCAATATAGCGGCGGGGGCTAATAGTGATGATTGTAACATACAGCAACTGCGGCAGTTATGTTTGTGTGCATAAGCAATTTTGTTACAAAAAAACAACAACTAATTCAAATAAAAGAAATTAAATCAAGTAAAAGTTTTTTTATTGCATTAGCCACCACAAAAATTAATTTTGATGAACAAAGCATTCTCAATTTTAGAGTACTCTTGTTTTGGTTCTGTTTCCCTCACTGTTTTGCGTTGAAGAAAAATGGACTGGTGAAAGGGGATTGCACGTGATCGAAAGAAATGGCGAGGCGTGATAAAGACAATGATTATAAAAAATCTGGTTACTACTCCGTCTGCGGCCCAATAACAGATCAAAATGAAATGATGATGATACTTACAAGCAAAATAAGCAAAATTTAAGCGTCGTTGTATACAAAATATCATGTAGGTGAACACCCTGCAATCTTCAAAATAGCATAATATGCTTTAATGTAGAATAAGTCACAGCAAAATCAATCAACTAATGAATGTTGCATTACAACAATTACAGTAGATGAGAGTAGTAATTTCATGTCGTGAACCTTTAAATAAAATATTGATATTGAATAAATAATGAAGAATATTATTGATTAGTTTGTTTGCAAACTTTACGCGAAAATAACTTTTAGTTTTAAGCAATGAGAACATCAACTATAGCAAATAAATATTCGGCCGGCAATTTCCTTGCACGATTAGCAAACTGATAATCTCGGACAAAAGAAATAATTTTTTAATTTGGTTTGTAATGATCTCTGCGTTCCTGAATGAAAGCTCAGCTGCGACGCCATTTCACGGCAATCAAACGCTTGTAAACATCGCGCGGGAGAAAAGAAAACCGGTTGCTTTTGATAGCTCTTTGCTTGTGATAAGTTGAGTTTAAATTCAACCGATTCAAAAACTTCAAAATAACTGAATTACAATTTCAAGATAACTTGCAAAAGTATATTTTGACAGCCAGAAGTTGGTGCTGCTGTTCTCAAAATATTAGTAGATAGGCTTTATCCAGTAATATCGACAAGTTCAAAATTACGTCTGGAAGTCTTTACCTTCCGCAGACACCCATTTTCTTCCAAAAATTGTTGTCTACGTCAATTTTGATAATACGAACATTCTGAGGAAACAGAGTTAAGAGACATAGCGTGGTGTGTGGCAAAGCAGTTAGACTGTTATTTAAGCTAATGTTTTGATGCGGCAAAAAATTAATATAATATTTGACTTCGATAATCAAACTCTTCTTTGTACTTACTGCTTGCACTGGATTGATTCTATTCGGACCAGGCAAAAATCTACGATCAACGGCCCAGGGAGGGATAGATTTGACTCATCATATTCAAACGCAATAACTCCCGAACTACAAAAGATAAAAAAAAGTTTTTTTGTGGCATGAGAAGCCCAATTTTCTTACGAAATGTTCAACCTTTTTAGAGATACATTTGCAAACTTGATCTTGTGTGAATTTCAACATAACTAATTATTTAAGCAATCAGTTTTCTTCCTATGTGCGCAATGGTAACAAGCGTTTGATTTCCGTGATGCGGCGCCGCAGCAGGAGTAACGCAGAGATAATTTCGGACTAAATTGCAAGCCGAGTATTTTATTGGTTGTAGTCCTCTCTGCTGAAAACTACATGTTATTCTCGCGTAAAGTTTGCAAATGAACTAATCAATATATTATTTTTCATAATGTTTATTGAGCGTCGTAATTATACGTTTAGGTTTACGACATGATAAGGTTGTCTAAACCTATATAATTATTGCAATACTACATTCATAAGTTGATTGATTTTTGCCACAAATTCTATATTCTATTGAAGATTTGTGGCCCATAGCAAGTACATTCACCTATATAATTTGTATACAAGGGTTTCATTTTTAGTGAGGAAATTTCAACGACGCTTAAATTTTAGTTATTGCTGGTCTTGCTAACATTTAACAAAAATGCAGCTTCGAAACACAGTCACCCTGTGTACGTAACGCAAAACAAACGAATGCTCTGAAACTAAAAAGGTTTTACTCTTCAAAATTAATTTTCGTGGTTGCTAATATAGAGTAAAAACTTTTATTTGAATCATTTTTTGGTACAAAAATACGTATTGTATACAAACGTTACTAACTTTTACAATGACGTTTGTTTAAAATCAGTCATTTCCCGCCGCCGCTAGCCCCACTAGCCAAAACTAGCCCCCGCCGCTAGTAAAACAATTTTGCTTTATTTTGATAGGAAATGTTTGAGAAAAGCAAAATAAGGGACTAAGCCGGCGTAATTATGACTGCAAAGGAACTGAGGTTAGAAAAAAATTTCCTGTTTTTAATTCTTTTGGGGTTGCTAAAAGAACTTAAATGAACTTTTTTCTCTTGTGGGTTTTGGGTTAGTCCTTAGAAGCCGAACTCTCAAATCACTTACTGTAGCATTTCGCTTTAGCTTTTAAAATGCAACGGCCATCATGTATTGCTGTTTAATGAATGAAAGACGAAGAACGAAATAAAAATGTCTGCAACAGTCCATAACATTGAACTTGAGTCACAAGGTTATTGTGCTCTGGTTGTAAGGAAAAATAAATGAACTTTTAAGTTTGAATCTGATTTCAGATAAAAAATTAAACCTTACTTGTCACTGCGCAATGCACGTTACTCTCAGTTAAATATAAACTTTAGAGCTTAGACTAGCCTAACATGAAGAGCACTGCTCTTTCGTACCCTTCTTCCTGGGTATAGTGATGCTCTGTAGCAAAACTATTGTTATGTAGTATGAAAAAAGCAAAAAAAAAATATACATATATGTTAATATAAGGTTTGAAAAACAGCTGAAATAAAATATTGTTTCAAATATTTGTTTGTCAGTTTGTTTGTTTTTTTTTGCTGGGGACAAAAATTCAAAACAAATTTTTTCACTTCTTTTACAAGTGAGAAGAATTTTTTGTAATATTTTCTGAATAAAATTTTTTGAAACTTTTAGGCTTACAGCCATGATTTAATCGATCAATTAAAACCTTTTATTTGATTGCGCTGCCGAATTTGATACAAACTCTATTGCAGTGGCTTTTGCTTCAAAAGATTTTATTCACGAAACTTGCTTTGAAGCCACCAAACCAATGCAGAGGCATTTTGTAATGCGGTTAGGGATTTTCTCTTATAGCTGAGGTTGTTTAAATCTTCCAATACAATATCAAGATTTCCTTAAAATCTTTTAAGTTACGATGACAGATTTGATAGGGCCAAAGTAACTTGTATTACTGGCCCCTTTCCGACAAAAAGATTGCCATACAAAGCAAAAAAGGTGCTAGGCGTTGTTGTGGTTAAATAGACGCAGAGTGCGTGGTTCATTTGCATAAAAAAAACAAACAATGAATTAATAAAAAAAAGTTGCTATTTAGTTATGCTAAGATAAGGACGTATTTGAAGAGAAGTGCGGTATTGCGTCATCCACAAATTTATGTTGTCTTAAAGTTGATTTTATTTCGTGTAGAGCAAGCATTCGCTGAACAAAAAAAATTAGCATTGAGCTATTTTGTTGACCAACACACAATCAGAACAAAAAATCATCAAAATTTTATGGCATCTCAAGCAACTTTGTATTCTTATGCATTTTTTTATGTTTTTCGTTGTTCATCAGCTTACAAAAAATATATGATTTGGTCAGATCGAGCGCTCTCGCTGGGAAAAGTTACCATAAGTGATAATTTTCGTACTTGCTTTAACACTTAGCCAACCAGTGTACTCTCTGTTCGATGCTGTTAAAGAGACAAACCGCAAAACGGCAGACCGCACAGCGATTGTGAACATACATATATATATCTCCAAAAACTAAAGTAACAAACGCGCTTTTTCTAGCCCATTGGTCTAAGTAGTAGAGCTACTTTTATTTACGAAGCCAATAGCCCATGATTTCTCAGAGCAAAGCGCGATAAATGATTCTGTTAAGAAATTGATCAAAACGACTTTCTTACAATTTTCTTAATTCCTGCTAACGTATTCACATTTATCAAAGTGTTTTATGAGAAATTCAGCTTAAAGGCGGTGAATCATCCAGCCAATTCCAGTGGTTTACAATAGCTAAAATTGAACTATAATTTTTGATATTTTTTGGTTTAATTTTGGGACTACCGTTGCAAAGATATTCAACAAACACAAAAAGACGTCCCCCAGAAAAAAGTTTTTGGAAACTCTGAGTTTTGATCTTCCCGCCAAAACCACAGTAGGCCTAATGGTTTAGAGAACTGTGGTAGGCCTAATAGTTTAGAGATGGTTTATTTCTAAATAGTTTAGGCCTAACTATCTCTAAACTATTAGGCCTAATAGTTTAGAGATAGTTAGGCGTAATAGTTTAATAAGATTACAGTACGCCTAATAGTTTAGAGCACTGTGGTTTTGGCGGGAAGATCAAAACTCAGCGTTTCCAAAAACTTTTTTGGGGGGGACATCTTTTTGTATTTGTTGAATATCTTTGCAAACGCAGCCCCAAAATCAAAACAAAAAATATCAAAAATTATATTTCAATTTTAGCTATTGTAAACCACCGGAATTGGCTGGATGATTCACCGCCTTTAAAGCTCTAGAAATTATTTTAGAGTAAGAATTGATGCTCAAAACAAAAGATGAAACTAAATCTTTTTGTTTCCGTTATTCTTGAGTAAACGAGTGAAACAATGCTGCTCATTTACTTTGTTAGTATATTTTATTTGAAGTTGAAATGCAAACTAGGCTTGCCCGCCGCCAAAGACAATCATACACCCGCGACCTTTTAGCAAATTTTGAGATTTTTGTACAAGCAAAGTTTGTTAAGCTACAATGCAGGTGCAGCTACAACTGCTACGTGTTAAAAGCGAAATATTCTTTTTTGATGTTTCAATAAAATATTTTGAATGAAAACACTTATGCCAAAAAGATTTGCAGTAGACATCAATGTTTGGCATCACTGTAATTAGTCTTTGGCAACAGTCTTTGGCAACAATGTTTGGCAGCACTAATTAATTACTTTGGCAGATCTACATTGGGCTTAGTGACATTTTAAACAAAATTTTATATTGGGTGAGCCATTTTAAAGTTAGTTACCTCGCCGATTTTTTTTGTCGGGTGCGGTTGCTAAGTTCCAAAATTATTCTCTATTTAATCCTTCCTTCTGAGTTTCAAATCCTACCGCTGTTACTGTTCTTGATACTCCACTTTTCTGTTTGAAACTTTGTGGCTGGATACTTTTTTGTGTGTGTCTGTGACGTGCTTGGTGTAGCCTTGTTTTGGCTCAGCAGTTTTTTTTGCTGAGATCGGTTTCGCTTTTGGTAATTTTTTTGTAATCTCACCTTTTTCTTTTTTTTTCTTAGCTAAGCTTGGTGGGGGGTCGGTCCCTAGCTGCTCTCCGTTTTGCATCTGAAACTCCAAAATAGGACACTTTCCTTCTCCATCCCTGGACATTTTTTCATTTTGACTTATGGAGCAGACTTCGTTTTTGCTCCATATACCAAATTATTTCAGCAATGTGTTGCTCAAATTTTTTTTGTCCCTCGCTCGTAGCCACCGACGTCTGAGCCGGAAATATGCAATCCTTTGTGGACTTTGGAACAAGAACTGTCTGAGAAGATTACTTTTTCGACCACTCGTTGGATATTTTTTTTAACTTTTTTTTGTCCCCAGCCTAAAGCGGAGGCTGATTCTTTTATTTGTGTCAGTTTTCTTGTTGTGTGTCACTTGCTTGTTTCAATGCTCCGCTGTGATTACATTAGTTCGTTTCTTTGTTCATCAGTTTTTTTTTGTATTCCCACAGATTCGTCATTCAGGCTTCGGTCGATTGTACCAATCGTCCGATGCCTTGGTGGGGGGTATTGTGGGAATACGGTTAACTCCGTCTATTGTAATTATATTTTTTTTGGCAACTCTTTTTTTTCATATTACGCAATGATAAATAATCAGTCTTTCTCTTTCGGCTGCCAACGTGGCACGGTAAGCTGGTCTCAAAATCTATCATAATTAATCGCTCTTTATGATAATATCTGTAAATCGATTTTTGGCAGTAAACAATAAATGGAGAACAAGCAATTATTTGAGTGAATCTATCAAGCTGGAAGACAATTGTGGCCCCTCGCAAGACAGGCTGGAAGGAGGGACGCCACAACTTGTACGTTTTTTTTAAACCATAGGCATACGCCACTGGAATAGAAGTATTTTTATTTCGAATATGCAATAAAACTGCCTTTAGGCTAGATTTACTCGAATCAATAAACAATCTCCATTCAGCAGGATCATGCTCGAAATCAAATTGTTCAAAAAGTCCAGGAACATCCGAGCAATAACAAACATCATTCTCAGCTGCAAAATACTTTTCAAGTTGAGCATGACGTGTACGATAAAAAGTACCTTTAACACCGTTTTGCAATAAATTCCATTGTTTTAGTCGTGAGGCGAGAAGTTCAGACTTTTTTTTGGTTAAACCCAAGTCTCTGATCAAGTCATTTAAGTCACTTTGGTCGAGTAGGTGAGGTGCGAAAGATAAAAAGTCATCTACGCTCTGAATTGTATCAGCACCTGAACTCTCAGATGGTACCTCAAAGTGTGCGGGGCTAGTTGCACTTTCACATATTTTGTCTGCACGTAATTCTAGCTGTGATGGAGGGCTTGGAACTGGAATATTGTCAGATGCATGAGCTACTGGCCGCAATGCAGAAGGAGAATCGGGATAAACAATTTTGCTTTTAGTTTTCTTGGAATGACCTGATATCTTAGTTAAACAAAAATAGCAATCCGAAAAATGGTTTGTGTAGGTTCACGCCACACCATAGGTACCGCAAAGGCATGCTTTTTCGTTTTCGATTTAACCACTGAGTCAAGGATGCATAGCAATTTCTGCAACCAATATCAGGGACCCTAGATTTGTCCTGGTCTCCCACTTGACATCCAAAATAATGCTTGTAAGCTATAGTCACTTTACTTGTAATACAGTCAAACCTCGGTTTTCGAACATAATCCGTTCCAGAAGGCTGTTCGAAAAGTGAATTGTTCGAAATCCGAAACAATTTTTCGCATTAAAATTAATGCATATAATTTTAATCCGTTCCAACTCTAGAAAACAACTTTTGTAAAGTATTTGTTTACTATTTTACACCATAAACTGTACTGTGTACTGTAGTACCACAAATAAAAATGGGTTGAAGTAGATTGTATTTTATTTTAATAAAGGATTTCCTATCTAAGATGATGAAAAAAAACAAAAAGTAAACATTTCTTACGTTTTATTTTTAAAACATCAAAAACATTAAAGGTTAAGATGCAGTACAATACAAAAAATTTTGAAAAAATTTGCAGAAATTACTAATCAAGCAGTAAAAAAAAATACAACAGCTCAGTTACACCAAAAATCGTGTGAAAAAAGCCGACATATGCAGCATCATGGCGCATTCGTGTTCGCTCGGCTTCTATTTTTGTTCGAAGTCTGAAACCTAAAAATCTCGAATTTATTGTTCGAAAACCGATTTGGTTGACAACCGAAGCGTTCGATAACCGAGGTTTGACTGTAATTAGTCTTTGAGATTTTGGAGTAAACTTGCCACAGATATAGCAAAAGCTATCCGGATGGTTTACACAGGATCTACGACTAGCCATAATACTTAATAAACGCTTTTCAAAGTAAGCTGAAACATATCAAGACATAACTAGGTCTGAAGGCTGACAACAAGCTGGTGCCGCAAATTGGTAAAATAACTAACTGTTTTGTACATGATTATCTTGCTACAATACTGGCTTTAGTTCTCATAAATAGGCTTCTTTTATCTCAGAAGTATTTTTCTATGCCGTCACTAACGCTTGTCTAGAACCAGTCGTATCTTTTTTGCACGCAGATAAGAAAAAGTGTTGACAGCAAAAGATTTGGTTGTAATTTTCTTGCAGATAGAAAGAAAATGAATAAAATTTATTCAAAACAACCCAAAGATGATGCAATACTTGTAATCAACAGGTTGAAGCACATAAGTATGAACTATGTACGTTAACAACTCCACAAAGCATCATTTTGATATCGAATGTTGGTTTAAAATAGCCTATAAAAGGCCAATCAATTATCTCAACAAATGAATATTTTGCAAAAAAATAAAAGTTAAATGTAAAAAATCTAGACGTGATAGGAGAAAATGGATAGCATATTTGGATTCAGCGCCCAAAACGTAGTCAAAAACACTTAAAAAAGTTTAATAAGCATGACAAAATTTTTTTTTGCTGTTCAGTGTTATTTATGACTATGCGAAAGGATCAGGCAATTTACTAGCTAAAAAGCAACTGCTGTAAAAATCGATTATTATTTTTTCTGGTATTCAAATGCAGATATTACAGAAGCATAATGTTTTGTATTTCGCAAAAAACTTCACAAAGATTTTAAGTGCAAGTATACAGTTAAACATATTGGTTTGCAAAAATACTGTTCTGTGAAAGAAAAAGAAAAAGTTAAACGAATACTCGACTTAACAATTTCTCCCTCTGCGCATATCTAGAAATCCAACTGCCCGTGTAAAACGAAGCATCAAATATCATGGTGTAAAATTTGGAAAGAGATATTACCGGACATCAAAATTGTAATTACTTACTATATTTAAAACATTCTTAAAAAAGCTTTTTAAATAAATACAATTAATTTCTTCTATTAGAAAGTATACTTATACAGCAGCTACTGTCCTTGCGCAATTTTCTGAAATAAAGTAACAGTAAAAAAACATGCTCTTAGAATTTCTTAGTTTATGTTAGAGTGGAAGCTCGACTTAATCAAGGCAAATCTTTCATTATATCTGCTCTATTACGCCGAAGTGTGTAATGAGTTGGCGAGGCAATCTCCGTGTCATTGCGCACGGGGCAACACAGCAAAGAAACGTTGCAAAGGAGGTGAGCCGTTGGAAACTCTGTGTCCGATCTAACTGGCCCGAAATTTAAATCTCAGTTCTTAGTTTGAATGTTTGAATTTTGAAAATTGAAATCCGAAATTTGAAACTCAGTTTGAGCAAAAATAAGCTTTGTGTTCTTATAAAATTGTTTTTACGAAACAAAACAATTTAATTGATCATGAAATTTCTATTTTATTGAATCATTTATCAAAGTGTCGAACTATGTTGCAAATAAGCGATGCCCATGACACAGTATATCATAATCTATGGACAATATATATTTTGGTTAATACCGCTATCGTCATTTATTCAAGTAGAATGAAATCGATAGTGTCATTGCAATCTGATTTTGTTAATACTCTTGTTACCGACTGAAGCGCCTTACTTTTCTTTCACAGTAAAAGATTATTCGAAGGGTTTTGATTTGTGTTCTCGTTAAAATCAAAAAATAAGCTGTAAGTTTTAGCATTTAATGCACGATTTAATCTAAAAGTGTTGTTCAAACTCTCAAAATAATCAAGCCTCAACGTTCCAGAGGCGCTTTAATCACCATTTCAGAATTGTGAATCTTTGTGATGTCTTGAACAATACGGAAAATTTGAGCAAAATCTTGGTTATTGTAACAAAAATATTTTGAAAATAATTTGTCATCGAATGATACTTCTTGCACTAATCTGGTCAAGAAATCGTACTCTGTCTTTTCTTCGGTTATTGCGCGACTCCACCACCTTCTTTTTTACCCCCCCGATCTTTTATTTATTTATTTTTTTTTTGGTTTTCAGACCCCAACAGCGCTTACAATATTTATTTTAAGTACGGTAGCGCCAAATATCAACTAAGCAATTATAATTAGTACCGAAGTTATAACTTTTATGAGCAAATTCAACTCATGGAGAATAAAGGAGCTCGCTCAGTTGGAATACTAAATAAACAAAAACAAACTTTTCCTTAAAACCTGATGTTACAAATCTACTATATGCATTAGTACATCATTTACTATTCTATGGTATAATTACATGAAGAGCAACAAATCCTATTGTGCTTACATACAATAATTAAAATCCTTACCAAATTGAGCAAGTAGAGCCGTTGTTAGTGCTCATTTCCGAGATTCAGTGAGCCCATCCACAACTGAAATTCGGCAGTCGGCTGATTGTAACAATTTAAATAAATTTCAGAGGTGTCAGTGCCGTAACTAGAGGGGTTGTTCTAGAGGGGCGAAATTTTTTTAAGTGAGGGCCAAAAAATTTCTCCTTTTTTCTGCAATACGAGCATGCTGGAAGGTTTTGGAAATTAGAAGTATTGGCTACCTCTGAAGCAGAGTTTAATTTACCGGTTGGTACGGGTATGGGTTTGAATTTTATACCTGTCGATTTTCGCTGACACATCCTAAGGCTGTTCTGTGTTATTGCTTTCTGAATTCATTTATGATTTGAGAATCTGCTATTGCGTCGGTTTTTGCCTGACGCACCCAACGTCAACTTTCATTTGTAAAAGAGTTGCGAGTGCGTCACAACCAAATTTTGCGATATCCTTCAAAGATTTTTTTCACCGAACAATTTGTAGCTTGTCAGCTAAATCAAGCAAGCATTGCGATTATGCAATACGCATACCTGGTGCCATCACAATCAATTAATGTACGATTGCTCAAGTTTTGCGAAACGCAATACTTCGCATCAGTTCAAATCATTAATCAACAGCCTTAAAATGCTTACCGATATTTTCTCCTACTGTCGCTTAGAGGTTGGGGAAGGGGGTAAAATTTTTGTTTAGGGGGGCTGCCTCCCTGCCCTCTCCCCTAGTTGTGGCCCCGAAAGCTGTAATAACTATCAGGGATTCGAGATTTGGAAATGCATTCCTGCAAATATTTGGGCTTTCTCGGACAAAAAATTCAAATCTTGCAACAAAAACTTTCTATAAACTTCGTGCAAATATTAACATCAAAGATTTTCGTCAACGAAGTTTGCATGTTTCTTTTCATGACATCGGCAGATCTCTGCTTTGGCGACACGAAGAAGATCATGCTGATGACGGGTAGCCATTTTTTTGAAAATTGCCAAAATGTCACAACTCATTTAGACAAAATAGTTAATATGAACCATGATACTGACATTAAAATTGCCTCTCTGATAAGAGAGTTGTTTCTTGACGCGATGACCGTAAGGTCTCATGGACTTTCACTTGTTGTCGCCTTCATAAACGAATGTTAATTAATTCTATTTCGTGCTGTTACTAAGCGATGAAATAAAATTGTGTTTTCATCATTCATAGTTGCTGCACTGGACTTGCAGACATGATCGATGACAGATAGCGAAACCGCGCGGTTTCATCGCGTTCAATCAAACGCAGACGCAGCCGCGCGGTTTTGCTATCTGTCATCGATCTTTCAAGCGACAGCGTTTTTTACATTGCTAAAAATACGTAAGACATACTGTTTGCTTCTGCGTAGAAGGTACTTTCATGTAAAAGTATACTTTACGTAAATACAAGCATCTACGTAGAATATATATGCTTCTTTATATACTGTATGCCTCTTTCAACCACAAATAATTTTTCAAAGTCCTCCCACACCAAACATGATTACCCTCAATAATTTTTGTGAACTGTTGAGATTTAATGTTATATTCAATCAACATTAAAGTAAAAACTAGCTTAAAGAAATTGTTTGGGATTGGCTAACCCGGTTCTAAAACCTCCCTAAACTTAATAGTTTGAGCAGAAAAACAAACTGAATCACGTACAATGAAATCGAAATAATATATTAATGCTGAAAAGCATTAGGGTAAAAATTGGTCTACAAGAAAGAAAAATAAATTGAAAATAATTGCACTTCAATGAAACCATTTAGACAATATAATGTGTTGAAGTTGGGTAGAAAATCATGCATGCCATTTCGACTGAACACCAACTAAGTCGCTTGGTTGAGTACTTTAACAAGAAACGACGTTTTTGTCATTTGTCAAAATTTTTAATTTGATGACGTGACTTTTAGGACATCAAATAACATCGATTTCGAAAATATTTAACAACTGTATTTTTAAGATTAACAATCCTTTCAACCCTACCATTTGGTAACAAAAAAGTGTCGTGAAAAAAAGTCAAAAAATGAACCACTCCATGAGTTACATCACATGTCTGTCATGATAGACTATATACATATACACAGAGAACATTCCAGCAGCTGCGTCGTACAGCTACTGATTCAAGGTATATCATCTCTCGTCAGCATGCTAGCTTGGAGGTGTGATGCCTTTTGTACATGTTTTCTCTTTTTCATTTGAATCGCTACGGTTCCCCCCTGGAGGTGTGATGTCTCTGGTACCCTTGTGACTCTTTTTGTGGTTTCATGTAGAACTATTGTTATCAAAAAACACTGGCACCCTAAGTTAAGCCGTTCAAAGTAGTGGTTTTTGGGGGTTCTCGGGATGGTGGTAGTGGTACTCCGAAACTATGTCAAAAATATTTGTCGGTTAAGTATCTGCTGATATCAAAAAACACTGGAACCCTAGTTTAAGCCGTTCAAAAAATTGATTTGGGGGGGTTCCGGAGGGAGTGTCCCTGGGGGGGTTGGTACCCCCAAACTATGTCAAAATTTTTTTCTCTTAAATACCTTCTGATAAAAAAAATTCACCCCAGTTTGAACCATAAAAAAAGGATTTTTTAGGGCACATTTTGGGGGGTTCCGGGGGAGTGGCTCCCAAAAATTTTGGGAGATGAAATTGCGTTTCCACCTCAACAACTTTACACAAAAATCAGATTTCGATGATTTGTGGTTTTGAAGAAAAACAGCTACAAGATTTTGACAGAAAATAAAAAAGGAAAAAGAAAAAGAAAAAAACCTTATTGCGGCCAAAAGCGGGTAGATACGAATGTAGACCCGGTGCCACTAGTGTGCATTTCGGGGCCTGTGCCCCCCAAAATACTACTTGTGCACACCCTCCCCCCAAAGCTGAGTAAAGTCTCGTTCCAGGACAAAAAACACGAGTAAACGCCAAGACGAAGCCTAACATTTAGCGCCGAAGACCTATTTTTTTGGCCTTCACCCCTGAATTTGTGGCAAGACCCGAGATCTGCACCATAAGATTCCATCGCGCTCCACCTGACAAAGAATGTGCCCCTGAGTGAGAACTGTCCCCCGAAAGGAGGCAAACAGCCCGTATCCGCGGGGCATAATTTGGATGAATATCTTTTTTTAGTCTTCACTCCCGAATTTGAGCAAAAAATTTATCTGTGCCTCCCCAAATATTTTTTCTGCCCCCCCCCCCCCCAGTCACGCTACTCTGGCGCCGATCCTGTAGGGATGAAAAAGTATCTTAAGACATATAACCATGTGAAATATTTTTTGCGTACTTTAGCCATTTTTGAATGAAACCGCTTTTTACGCCAAAATTTTGGCGCGGTTTTTGGGTCCTAAAACCTAAGTCACGAGATCTTTTGCTTTGAAATCTGGTACAAACATGCAACTTATTAATCTTAAACTGCTGTCAAAATTTCATGAAGCTAGATCAAACCGCTCTTGAGTTATAAGCAAAAGTCTGAAACTTCGCACTCGTTAGTTTGAAAATGGCCGAGGAAAAACAAAAAAACACGCCATGCGAGCGTTGGTCGTTCGAATTAGTTGTGATTGAAATTATTTTTTTACTCACCATACTGTTTTTGCAAGGAGATAGTGAAGGGACATTTGGAGTCTTCGAATTAAGCTGCCACCAACTACACACGGTGGAGGCTTCACAAAAACTTTCGTGTGTAATCAGACGCCTGGTAGACTGGCTTTTTGACGTCCAATCATTATGGCGAGAAAAAGCTTGGACGTTGCTGCATTCCATAAATTTCTGACAGTCAAGGAGGAAAGCTGTGAATACTAATGTTTCAGTCTTTTGCTTAACACGATCCTCTGCCGTTTCAGTAGCAAAGGCTTTATTCACTCGATCACGAAAGGATTAACTTTCAGTGAGAACATTTTCCGGTTATTTGCCAAAGAAAAAATCGAACTCCGCACAGGGCCTACGAGAAGGTTCTGGGGGTACATTGGGCCTAGGAAGGCCAAGGCTTAGGGGCC
The DNA here is from genome assembly GCA_963965965.1 of Trididemnum nubilum. NCBI lineage: Eukaryota > Metazoa > Chordata > Ascidiacea > Aplousobranchia > Didemnidae > Trididemnum > Trididemnum nubilum. Next base: position 47,624 of record CAWYPQ010000406.1, read on the forward strand.
CGGAAGCCGAAAGATCTTAAAGGGAGTAAAGCATCTAGCCAATTACATTAGTTTTCGATAGTTAAAATTGAAATATAATTTTTGAAATTTTTTGTTCTCGTTTTGGGGCTGCGGTTACAAAGATATTCATCAAATACAACAAGATATTCCCCTAAAAAGTTTTTGGAAACCTTGAGTTTGTTCTCTCAGCCTGAATTTCCAGAAAAAGGAAGGCTTTTATCAAAATTTGATAAGTCGTATGATGTTACTGGAAGGGTAAATGTTATTTAGTCTCTCTTTTTCCCTGGAAGTTCAGGCTAAGAAAACAGATTCAGAGTTTTCAAAAACTTTTTATAGGAGATATCTCGTCGTAGTTTTTGAATATCTTTGCGACTACAGTCCCAAAATAAGAACAAAACATTTCAAAAATAATATTTCGATTTTAGCTATTGTAAACAACCGGAATAGGCTGGATGCTTCATCCCCTTTAATAGCAGTTCACGCGCAGGGGCGCCGAGAGCAGAACGTGGGCCCGGGGCCAGCTCAAATATAACGGATTTCCGGTTTTGTGAGCTTCAAAACAGACGGAGAAAATGCCGCATTTTTGTCCGAACTATGCTGTGATCTCCAAAAAAAGAACAGGTCTTTACCGAAATTCTAACGGTTTTTGCAGTCCAAAAAAAAGGTCTTCAGGCCTCACATGCTGATTTCTCAATGTCATTTCGATGGGCCCCTCTCGAGCTCATGGGCTCTCTGCTGGACCCGCTGAAGCCAACGGCCTTCCTGAAGCCCATGGGCCCCCTCATAGACCCCCTAAACTCCATGAGCCCCGCGGTCATTGTACCCCCGTGCCCCCCCCTCTCGGTAGCCCTGTTCACGCGTTATGTGTTCTGTAAAACTTCCTAATAAATTCTTAATAAAACTAGCGTCAAAATAGCAAAGGAAAAAATTTTTTTCCAAAAGAAATTTCCTATACCGGTTGTCTATTACACGTAAAGAATGTTCGGCCACCGCCCGCCAGACCAATTGGGTGAAAAGAATGTGATTCTTCAATAGTAGAGATTTTCTGGCATTTCTACCTTTTCTTAACTGACAATGTAGCAGTTGTGTATTTAATTCGGCCCAGAGCGATTGCTCCTGGAGAGGGGGCCTAAGCCTGGAACAAGGCACTCCGACCCATTTTTTAGTTGGACCTCTCCAAAGATGCCCCTATTTGCGGTAGAATAGGCTAATTCCATCGTCTTCCAACCGTGAAAGATAAGGAACACCACAACTGACTCAACGCGCCCCCTACCCTAAAAATTGCTTGCACCGAGAATTAAACCCAGTACCTTTGAACATACTAGACCTAACTTTTTGCCTTCAATGTAATGTAGTTGTACACCAGGCATTTTAAAGTTCTTCTGGTGCTCTCGGCTAGCTTTGAGAAATCACCCAGGTGCTACTCGAAAGACTAATTTATTGTTAACGTTTCGCTAGTTAGAAACAACTAGCTTCTTCAGAACACTGCTATCAGTAGTGATGGCAAATCGCCATCAACTTCTGATAGCAAGAATATGATAGAAAAAAAATTATTAAAAAAAACAGACTTCTGATAGCAAAAAAAATTATCGGAGCCTTGTTTTTAACTTTTTTTTCGCTAGTTACTCTACTACAGCAATGTGTGGGATCGTTTTTCTGTTTTTTGCTATCAGAAGTTGATGGCGATTTGCCATCACTATTGATAGCAGTGCTCTGAAGAAGCTAGTTGTTTCAAATTAGCGAAACGTCAGCAACAAAGTTAGTCTTTTGAGTAGCACCTGAGTGATTTCTCAAAGCTAGCCGAGAACACCAGAAGAACTTCAGAAATTTTTTATTTTTTGCCTGCAATTTTGATATTGTGATGTTAATCGAATGCCGTATTTTACCCTTGACAAACATTGAAAGGGCTGAAGTTTCCAACGCTCTGCCCCGGACTCCCTGGTGGAGCTCACAGCGATCCCCACCCCTTAGCTGAATTTAAAAGGGCGTTCAGGTTGGAAATTTTTTTGCTCAATTTTCTCTCAAAAATTTTTGACAGATCTGAAGACTAACTTCACCAAATTTTGGATTTCTATGACCTTCCGTTCCTGAGATATAACAGATTAGATTTCCCCTAAGAAAGACTTTTCCCCTAAGAAATTTTGCCAGGGTTGCCAATTAGAAACAAAATTTTAAAAAGTTACTATATGTTCCTGATTCTTAATGAATGTTTTAAGGAAGTAAAATAAAAGTTTAAGACAAAGTAAAGGCTTAGAGCTTTAAAATTAGCTGCTTTTCAGTAAATGTAAACCAACTTTCCAAAAGTTAATCTTCTGTCACCATACTGACAAAATGTCAACACTGAAGAAAAAGGAAAATTGTTTATTTTGAACTGCAATATCTTAAAAACGGGAAGGCGTAGATACTTCAAATTTGGTGAGAATGCATTTTAGGCTTATCTAGCGACGGCGGAACCATATTTAAATAGGGGGTCCAAAAACAGTGACCAGTTATCTTTCGCCTGCGCGCTTATTGCGTGACCAGGCGAACAACCAGAGTTTTCCAAAAGTGGGGGCTTGATCCCAAAGTTAAAATTTTTTTGTTCCAGAAATGTCTCAATTTTTTGGAGTTGAGGAAATAACTAGCTCAACTTAAACATATTTCAGCATATCACGAACGATGTCTAGGGGTTTGCCCTCAGCCGCTAGTCGAATTTTGTAACTTTTTGGACAAAATAGCCTTTTTAACGCTGTTTGAATCACTTTTCGCACGTTTTTAGAGCTGTTTGGAACAACTTAACGGCAAAAATTTAAAAGCCCGTTGAAGAATTGCAGTCTCTTCAGCCCCTTTACTTACACGTCAAGTCCAAAACATATTTAAACGCTTGCATTTCTGATTAAATTTTGTAAGTAACTTGGCCAAGGGGGTGCTGAAGCCCCCTTACCCCACCCTCTGGTTGCGCCACTGCGTGCAGCTTTAAGCTTAACGCGATTTTTATTGTTTTAAGCACCAGCTATTGCAATTTAATAAAGTCTCATGGATGCGGAAACAATGCATTTCGATTTGATAGAATGCGCAGTGCGCACTTAAAAAGTGTGAGTCTGCGCTTTTTTTTGGTTTCGCCATCCATGGAAATAAGCTGAAAGTTTTTTCGTTTAAAGGTATTATGAATAACGTAAATTTAGGGCCCGCCAAGGCTCCTCCTGAAAAAAAGTGGGGGGCCTGATCCCCTACCAGTTCCGCTACCTCTGGGCTTATCCTGACGTTTTAGTCAAAGAGTGAAAAACTTGACTTGAATGCCCTTTTAAGCCATGCAAATGTCATCATTCCTTCGCTTTCAAATGGAGTTCTACAGCCATAATTGCGTGAATAGCGATTAATCTCGACAACAACAAAAGAGTTAGATAATGTTTGGGGGGCCCTGTACCAGTCTTCGTAGCTCCTGAAAAAAATTCTCTCTGAGGCCCTGACGTGCCCCACGCAATTCACCGTTACAGCCGGTACGTGGAACAGCACCAGGAATGTCCTTGTTCTAAACGGTGAGGTGAGCTGTGGCAAGCGTCAATCTAATACCAAGCAAAAGTACGTGCGACAGAAGTCTGGCTCCCTCAGTCTCATTATCAGTACAATATCTATCATCACGCTCCAGTGGACAGTGAACAACACAACCACAAACAAAAGGTGGCTAAAGAAATATATATCTTATTGAAGCAACCCAGATATTAAAATGCATAATGTGCAACAAAGTCGTTTTTTAACCCGGTTGGTTGCCCCGATATCACAAGTTATGAACGCGACGTACACTACCTTAATTGGAGTTGTAGATAGTGCACACTCTCTTGAGTTGAAGACGAAGTGTGATATTGTCGCCAGGACGCCAACGAAGAATATCACGATGAACAACGTAAAGGGATCGAAAAGATAAATGTAGCGTCACGCTCCAGTAAGCAGCATATTATTAAAAATCGTCCTTCACTCCGTGTCCAAGTCTCGGTTTTCCCCTTTGCGACTAAGCTTTTAGGTTAGAGCATAACTTTTGTTTGTTAATCAAAATTATATTCTATAAACTACACAGGCTATGACGTATTAACATTGAAATTTACTCCTAAAATCGAGATATAATCGTCTGACCAGATTTGAAAATTGACTTTGGGGTTGAGGAATAAACATTTAAACGTCTTTTCACGGCTCTTTTTTTTAATGCTTCCTTGGCAAATTCAACACAAATAACTACTTGGTTTGACTTGATTATTTTAATCTTTGAGAAAATATTTCAAAGGTTTAAAAATGTTCTGCATAGGCATCAAGTTTATCCCAAAAGTCGCAGATGTCGTTGTAGGGTTTCACAGCCATTAGGTCTCCTTCAGCTTGCAACTCCAAAGCCTTGTATCCATCAGCTTTTCCCCATTCGAAAAGTGGCCAATCCAATATGCTGCTTTCCTAAAATTGGAACAGTGCTTCTGATTTAATTTTGAAAACTAATGAATAGAGAGACTGCTCGAAACTGATGATGTATTGAATCTGATCACAACGCCATGCAGTACAGAGTGGTAAACGGGCCGACAAGTTACCGGCCCGAGCCCGAAAACATAAGCCCATACCCGAAAAGCGATTTGAAGCCAAAACCAAGCCTGAAAGGTGAATTAGGTCTAAAAAATGTGGACGGTTATTGCTCGTAAATGCCGTTAAAAAAGTACTCACTGCTGATCAATTGTGACGCAATAATAAAAACTACGTTGTAATAATCGTGTTGATACTTAAACGAAGTTTCTTTTAAATCAAATCAAAGCTTTGGTTATACTCGCTGTATTACACCGAAGCGTATAACAAGTTTGCGAGGCCCATCTCAGCACCATTGCGCCTGCAGACAACACAGCTCCTTTCGAAGAGCTGTTGCAGCGGTTGTGAGCTGTTGGCCACTCTGTGTCCGATTTGATCGGCCCGGGATTTAAACCTCAAACCCTCCGTTCTAGAGACGAACGCGTCACCGCGCGGCGAACTGGCGGGTAGTTCTCTTTCAATGTTGCAAAATTATTTTAATGACGTTTTTATACAGTACGGTAGTACCTAAAAGCTAAAGCATACCGCAAGTACGAATATCAAGCCCGACATTTTGTCAATTTAAGCCCGAACCCGAAAAGCCCGGCCCGATTTACAATTCTGAATTGCAGTAACTATAATAGCGTACTCTGTTGTGGTTCGTGTTTGTTTTACTGTCACCGCACCGCATTAAACATCTTTCATTGCGGTGAGTAAGTGTTCGGAAGAATTTGTATAATGTAGAAGTTTCTGATGATTCAATGTTCCAGCGGATTTCTTCGAATTCTTGACCATTGAATTTGCTGCTTGTTCGAAGCCACCAGCAGAGATAGTCATTGTTAAGAGTCTGATTCCAAGGACCCAAGTCAGGGGTGCCGAAACCCGGGAGGGATGGGGGGATATATCCCCCCAATAATTTGAGTATGGCCTTCATCTGCATTCCCTCCAATAATTTGACACTGGTGTATCTGAGCGCAGGTCTTTACCTGAATTCGGGGAAAAAAGTGTTCCATTTTTGGTGAAGACCTTTTTTCTTTTTCGTCTTCTGTTAATTTGCTCACCTGAAAAAAATCGTGGTCGAGGTTCACCCCCCAATCTTGAAAATAGGGCAAAATTGGGGTAAAATTGCAAATTATCCCCCCGCCCAATGCTCAACAAAGATTTGCACCCTTGACCCAAGTAATAGCGTGACTTATGCATGGTTTGATACAAGTACATGATTTCAAGGTCTCTTTTACTCTTTCGGCCACGCTGCTTAATATCGTGATACATTATCGGTTCTTACAAAATAGTAAAACTATTACTGAATGATATGATTTTTGTAGCTATCGTCGCACTAATATGAAAGCGGTCTACCTGATTTTCCGTTTTTCCAGGATCTCCGTACTTGGCAAAATTAGTCCAGTAAGAAATCATTCGGTCGGAAAGTTCCCGTTCACCTTGCGTAAATTCAAAGGTAGTCAGAGTTTCAATGCCAAAGAGATAAGCTAACTCTGCCGCGTGGCACACCTTGTCGAAACAAAGAGGCACTTCCCAGGCGAACTAAAAAATAATGTATCAATGATCCCTTTATTCTCTGCATTCACGAAGAAGCGACTGCTGTAGCGCATATACAATCCGTACCAGCTTAGAGCCTCTACTTTTCAAAATTTTTGGTAGAATTTAATTTTTTGTCCAATTAAATTTGATGCTTGCTTGTTTGAAGCTACCGAGCATAAATAATTATTGCTGTGAAGTTTCTTATCTATAAGGACAAGTCACGGTCTTAACTCGGCATAATTATAGTGTGTCTGCGAATTGACTAAATCAATCTTTTGCTCGTTCGTTATGTCTACTATGTGTAATCCCAAACTTATCGATCAATCTTGTTGATACAAGAAAATTTTTGGCTACATCACACCTGAAGGTACCACGCAGTGCCGTCATCAAACTTTTCGTAAGACCTCTCCTAAATGTGAAGCTTCTCACTTCGCGATTGGTGGTCGTGAATCAGGTGAAAAATAAGCTATGATAACTGTACAATCGGCCAAAATTAAACAAAAGTAAAAAATTGCGTAAATGTTATATTTGAATAAAACAGACGATGACCCTATTTGGTGCCAAAATCGATTTCATTTATTTGCTTTATTTTTAATTTTGGCTGATTGAAATTTACTGAATCTAATGCTAGTACTGTGTAGGTATGTGCTGTTGACGCGCAATGGTAGTACATATACTTGCTGTGGATGCACAATGCTTTTAAAATTTTTTTTTCAAATTTGCGATTATTTCTTTTTCACTTATCGATTAGCTGTGATGCCCCGCTCAGTCCTGAGGATGAAAACATGGTGCAGCAGAAATGCCACAAAACCTGAGTGAAGCGGGAGAACTCGGGAGAAATTTCCACACCACTCAAAATGGGGGCACCCCATCACCACTTTGTTGGATACCGCTTGTGTGTACCCGGTGGTCGCCGCTGGGGGGGGCGGCTTTAGTCTTCTATCGAGAATGAAGCACAGGCGATTTAAAAAAGCATTTAGTGATAAGGTATCGAAATGCTTTTGCCCATTACCGGTTGTTACCGGTTGAGAGAATTTTATAACAAAATTGGTAGTAAATACTATACACTTTCAACTGCCGTTGAAGCGCAAGAGCAACTTACATCAAACGACCAGGTTTCGTTGAATTTATACATCCACCGGTTCCCGGCCGTGGTGGAGTTGATGGCTTGCCGCTGTGGACAAGGAAACAAATACTCCGTGGCAAGATGACTCAACAAATACCGGTTGTCGCACTCCAAGTCAGACGCGTCGCACTGAATAAAAATTTTCAAAACATCAAATCTTTATCATACATACTGACTCGCTGTAAAGTATGACGCCGAAGAGTGTAACGAGTTCGCAACACAGTTCCTTTTGAAGAAATGTCACAGCGGTTGTACGCCGTGGTCAACACTGTGTCCGATTTGACCGGCTCGAGATAGGAACCTTGGACCTCCCGCTCCAGATACGATCATGATTGACCAAGCAATTAATCAATAGTTTATGAATCCAAAGCTAGCAGATTATAGTGATCACCAGAGGTGGAGTCCTCGAGGGCACATTTTCAAGTCCTTGGCTTCGAAGCCTCAAGTCCTTGTCCTCGGCCTCGAAGCCTCAAGTCCTTGGCCTTGGCCTCGAAGCCTTAGGTCCTCGAAAATTGCGCTGTCCTCGGCTCGAGGACAGCACTATTTTTGAACCGTTGAAATTTTGTTGGAAAACGCCAGAAACCACGCGGAAAATTTGCAAATACCTTTTTTGGTTTCCGCAATTGGAGCGTAGGCTTAGCCAAGCCGGCCTCCCCCCAAATTGAAATTACCCCAATGACAAAAATGTTACAAAAAGCCAATTGTTTCTTCAGTTTCAGTTTCTTTTTAGCATTTTTCGCTTACAACAGTAGCGAACAATAATATTGAAGACCAGGGCCCCCTGGACCTCCTCAAATCAATTTTTGCCTCCAATTTAAACGTAAGCCTAGAAGAAATGGATGGTTTTCGTCCTAAAAGTTGCTATCTCAGGATCACGTCTAGCTTTTTTATGAACGTAATGCATTAACCAAGGCCAGATTTACCAAAATATAGCGCAGTACCAGCTAGGGGCCCTGTGCTCAAATGTTAAGACTTTTTATGGTCTAACCTGCATTTGGCAGAAAGATGTAGCGAAAATCTCCAAAGTGCCAGTGGCCCAGCGCGATGTAAATCCGGCCAGGCAATAACATGGTTAGTAGACGTAACCATCTACTGTACTATTTTTCAATAACAATTCATTAATTCACCTCACAGGTTTTTACGCACAAAATACTTTTAAAAAAAATTAGCCATGGAAAATGCGGTTTGAACAAATTGTTGAACTTCAGTTGAGGGGCCAGGGTCCTCTGGCCTAACATGCACTCATGCACTTTTATAACTGGTTATTTTCATGACAAAACAAAAATCTCTAAGGAAAATCTCCGAGTGGGTTTTCATCTACTGCTAAAATGTTGCACGAGACAATGCACCTTACTTCCCCCTACCTGGACCAAATCACGTACAATTAAACTTTAACACCAAAATGCAAGATGTTAAACGTGTTTTGGACTTAAATTGCAACTAGAAGGATGATTAAACAATTTAATTTCTTTAATTGGCTTTTAAATATCAAAAATCTAGTGCGTTCAAATGGCTCTAAACATATGCGAAATGTTATTCAATGGCATTAAAATAGCTTTTTATTCCTAAAAATTACAAAAAATCGCCCAACAGCTGGGGGCCCCACCCCTACACCCCCCGTCTGTGATACGTTTGAGTTACACTGGCTTTCTCAAAATGTCTCCAAAGTTTCGTATTTGCACTTTTCAATTATATTTGTTTAAGCCCTCTCTCTTTGCAAAGTCCTGGCTGAGTGCCAACAGGCAAATTTTTGATGACGTCATTGCATGTGATTTGTGGTTTAGGCCTCCCCAATCAAAAATTCTGGCTACGCCTATAAAGTGGAGATAGCCTGAAAAACTTTTTTGAAGACCTTTTTTTTTGAAGAACACTTGCGGCTGTGTCCTAGGTCCTTGGCCTTGGCCACGAGCATTTCTGTCCTTGGCCTCGAGAGGGTCTGTCCTCGGAAAGGCTGTCCTTGGCCTCGGATTTTTTTGTGTCCTTGGCCTTGGCTTCGAGCCTTGTGTCCTCGACTCCACCTCTGGTGATTATTTTAACAGCGTGAACACAATTAAATCTTCATAAACTTTACAGCAAATTTTTGTAATGTTAGCAAATTATTTTGAAAGATCAATGCGAGATGGAAAGAAAAATCCGATCAAATCTCGCATAATCACTTTTAATGTAATTGTAATTACATTTTATTCACCAAGTTGCTGGGAGACAGCGAAAAGACCTTTCGGTCTTGGAGTCAAGCTGCCACCTGCCCACCTGTCTACCACACACGATGGAGGTTTCACACCACCAGCTAATAGGGTTTTAAGGACTGGGCTGTGGATTATCTCGATTGCATCTCGAAGTCATACTAAATGAATCGAATCGTATTGGTACTCGGTGCTCTCGCTCTCGCTGTTTGGTAACGTAGATCCTACACCTACTGTGATAACATCTTTATTCCTCAAGTTGCCTCGCCAAAGGATTTTTGCGGTCTTCAAGTCAATGCACTGGGCTGCTGGCTTTGCGGGTAGCACATACAGCAGCTTGTTCTTGTTGTCGTTGCGCATATTTATCCTCCTATCACCTGGCAGCGTCAGACGCCGAGTTTTTGTCCACTGAATTTGCTACTTGTTCGAAGTCACCAAGCAGAGATAATCATTGTAAAGCGTCTTATCCAAGGACGCAACAATGTGGCAAGGGTGGGGGTTGTACCCAGATCATGCGATCAGGGTCGTCGTAAAAACGACGTCTCTACCCATTTGGCCACACTGACAACTTGCATTTCTTTTCAACGCAAAATATAGTCTATCTGATGTAAGTACAATAATTACCAACGAATCAGCCGGGTATCGGTTTATAACTTCCATGTAGTCTTGCTTGAACACAGCAAGAAGAAGTGCTTTGTATACGGTTGCGTTCATGGGACTCGTGAATGCCTCGGCCACATATATCATCGCCTCATCCACCGTGGTGCCCATCATCATTGGCTTTTGTTGTTCTTTTCCCTTAGATTGTAAAAACATCATTGGCTAAAGATCTTGTAAGACAAGAAATAGATCTTGCTCCAAATTGCAATGAATATTATTTGTTACAAGTTTTTCTTATATTTCTTCGGTTTGAGCAGGAGGGTTCGGACCCCTCGGATCAGGCACTGTGTTTTAGAGGTGTGCAAAAAAATAACAGTTCTCTATTAAAAAGTAACAGATAATTTCCCAAACGAATTGTAACAGTTAAGAAGTAACTGTTATAAACAAAGCAGCTCAGTCTTCGCGCAAAAAAATTGCAAATTTTTTCGAAAAGTCAAGCGGTTTCCATCGCGCAAACAAATTGCAAAATTTTGAGAAACTTCACGTGTTCTCCCCCCCCCAAAAAAAATGTCTTCGCCCAAGCATATCGGAAATTTTCGCGAAAATTCAAGCGTTCTCCAAAAAAAAGTCTTCGCACTGAAGAATTGCATATTTTTGGGAAAATTCAGGTGTTCTCCAAGGACTCCAAGTCTACTGTTTTCACTTAACGAATAAAAAGTGGCAGTTAAAAGTAACAGATAAATTTTTTGCAGTAGCAGTTAGTAACAGTTATTCAAAAGTAACAGTAAAGCACATCTCTACTGTGTTTGGCGTCTTGCAATTGTGTCTGTTCACAGTATTGACTATTATACGGCACATTAGAATATTGCCATTGAAAAAAAGTTAGTGATGTTCACGTCGCGTAAAGTATGGAATATTTCAATTACAACTTTACGCATTAAAACGAAAGTTTTTGCACTACATTAGCATCCGTAAAAATAAATATTGCTACGCATAATTTAATCCGTTTTAGTACCTCCTCACTTTCGACTTCTGCCCCTACTTCGCTTGCTCTAGCCACGGCACTGAATATATTTAAGTCTAACTTTTTTTCTTACCTCCATAAAAAGTCGAAGGGGTTGGTCTGGCACCACATTGCCATCAATTACAGGACTCCAGGGCTGGAACACTAAAGTGATAAACTGCGGGTCCGTCAAAGCCAAGAGAGTCTCGTTGTATGCAGCTTCTAATTCTTTTATGGACCTATTACATCGCAAACATAATAATTAATTATCGTTTTATCAGCGAAACTTCGTAATGACGGAGGAAAAACTTTTCAGCGGTGGCAAGCCGTTGGAAAAAATAGTCTGAAAATACTGATTTGACCTTCCTGGGAATCGATTTACAAACCTCCCATTAAAGAGACGAGCGCTATGACAAACTGCTCCACCAAATGACTGTGTACGATAGGGTAAAAAAAATCTTTTAAAATTGTCGTAACTCGTTTGATATTCTATAATTTAAAGTTTTAATGACAAAAGGCTATAAACATGGAATTGGAGTTGATCGAATCGGCTTTGAAAAGCTAAGTCTGGGTAAAATCAATCATTAAAATTTTATTCGCACTTTAAATTTTTGCACAAGCTGAACTTGAGTTTAAGTTCATTCCAGTGTTGGACATTAACTCGTTAATTCGTTAATAATGAAATTAAGTTTTTCATTAACGAGTTAAAAAGTTAAAAAGCTTTTGACTTAACTCGTTCACTATAACTTTCGTTAAACTACTTTAATGTTTACATTAATCCGTTGAGTTTCTAGGCTACACCATGTGTCCTAATGCCATAATAATAGAAATAAAAAATAAAGTCGTCTAGTAACAGAAATCAGAATGAGTAAGTTTTATCTCATAGGGAAATGGAATAATTTGATTGGGCATCAACTGCAGGTTAATATTGAATTTAAAAAAAAAAATTAACAAATTAACTTTAACTTGCGTTACTTTTGTTCTTGAGTCAACTACTTAACTATAACTTAGTTAAAAAATTGCTTGAAAATTCTTAGCGAATTAACTCTTAACAAAATTAACGTTTCTCATAAACACAGAGCTGGACAGCGCTGTTTCGAGCTTTTAGCTCTCATCGGCAGCCCTCAGCTATCTTTTCAAAGGTATTCCCAGCTGAACAAAGTTGACAAGGTGGAAGTTGACAAGGCTTCCCAGGAGTCGACCATGAAGGACATCAAGATAGTGCAGTTTCTCATAAACTTGCCCAACTCTGGTTCGTTCTAGTAATTTGCGCTTTTATGTTTTTTATTAAGAAAATAAATTCTTCATTTCTCTCTTTATATTACGCCGAAGCGTGTAACGAGTTGGCTGGGTCCATCTACGCGTCATTGGGCCTGGGCTACACACTACACAGCTCCTTTCTAAGAATGCTGCAGCGGTGGCAAGCCATTGGCAACACTGTGTCCGATTTGACCCGCTCGAAATTATTAAGAAAATAATTGCCAAACCTGTTGTACTTGCAATATAATCTACTTAAGAGAAACGTTTTGGTTAATAGATATAACCATTATCAATCTTATTTAATAGAACTTTCTTAATCTGAACGTTTCATAAAAGCTTATGATTTTGCTTCAATAGTCTATTTGTCGGTTATTTTATTGCTAAATCCATATTATCCATTTTTTTTTCAAGAAAAAGGAAAACTTACTTTGATCTAAGGCACACCATGTCATTAGAAGGGCAGTTGGCTGCTGCTGCAAACAAATCTCCGTATTCTTTGGCGTCATCCAAAGTCCTGAAGGGAAGACCGAACGGATTGCTCTCCATGATCACTTGGTGGAAAAGATTTTTGCTGATATCCGATGTCAAGTGGACTCCGATTGATTCCGCTCCAGCGCTTTGCCCAAAAAGGGTCACCTATACATACAAATTAGGATCAAGGTCGAATTAATGGGTAGTGATTACCCTTCTCATCCCCAAACAGGACCTGTGCGACATTGTTTTTCAAAAAAGGCCCCGCCCTCATGCTAAGGTAACCCACCTCAGCAAAATTCGGGCGTGGATAAAAACAAAACCCCAAAAAATGTCTAAAGCTGTTTGTGCTGAAAAATAAATCGGAAACAATAAAGACTAAAAACGAAAACAAAATGACCTTTTGAGTTTTTGTGGAAAATTTAGGTTAGAAGTCACTAAGTCAGTTACATTCAGCAAATAATAAAAGTGCTCGATTTCGCTAGCTTTTATAGAGGCTCATCGTGCCGTATCCGTAGTTAAAGTATATTTTAAAGGTGTACAAAGAACATCATTAATCAAATGCAGTGCAAGAATTAATCATTATTTCATTAGACATATTTTAATTGAGACGTTTCGTTTAAGCCAAAAGAAATTTCACGAGCATTCAAAATGCACAAATTTACAGGATCTCTTTGCTTTGAACAAGATTGTGGCTCTTGCTGCAAAAGTATTTGATGCAAACTTTGCAGTTGATGGTAACAAAAAACGCTATTATTGTTATTATTTTGTTGCGCTATCAATAGACCTCTTAACCACTGAGATTGCTTGGCTCTAATGAAGTCTAAGTGTCAAGTGTTCTCCCCATAACGCAAAGCATTGCCGGTGTGGGAATCACACCTGGAGCATGAATAAACCTTTCGATTACCAATCCAGCGCTCTACAAAGGGAAGCTCTACACCGTCACTGAGCTGCAGAGCATAAAAGCGAATGTATATTGATAGGAAACGAAGAGCATAGCGAGGGGGGCAGGGGTCCGCCCCCGCCAATTGAAAAGCGGTCAATGATAAAAAGGGCCCGGGCTCCCTGGTCGTGCGTGTACTCCTTAAACTGGTTATTTTCTAGACAAAACAAAAATTTCCTTGGCAAATCTACCTGCGAATTATCATTTACTGCTAAAAATAGCGCAGGAGGCAATGTAATGAAGTGAGTTCGAACGCTACGAGTCTCAAAATGCATTTATTATCAAGCAGAATAAAATGAATAATGCAATTTAAGTCGAATAAATAACAATTAATAATGACATAAAGCAAAAATCAGAGGTATATATATAGCGAGTGAAACAAAGAACAAGACAACATTAATTAATTTCTTTTTGTCTCGCGAAATCCGTTCATTATTCAATGCCACCCATGAGCAATGTGTACCAATAACCGGATAACGCAGTCGATTATACACGGACAAATATGAAATTATATTCACTTGGTCACCACAGTGCCATCTATATATCTAAAGGCCAAGTCACTTACAAAAGCCCAATAATACAAGGTTTTAAACGTGTTTTGGAATTGCCTGTAAGTAACGGGAAGACGGATATTAGGCAGCGCAGCCGAGAAGGCAAAGTCGTCGTTTTTACGACGACCCCGATTGCATTTAGTGGGTTCAGCCTCCACCCTGGTCACGTTGTTGCATCCTTGGATAAGACGCTTTACAATGATTGTCTCTGCTTGGTGGCTAGGAACAAACAGCAAATTCAGTGGGCAAGAATGCGAAGAAATCCACAGGAACATTGGATCACTGGAAACTTCTAATCAGGTGCAGATTCCTCCAGCCACGAAACTCATTGGACTCATTGCAATAAAAAGTGTGCCGATATCATGTAATAGTTGGCTTCTGACGCTATCCGGTGATATGGGAATAAATATGCTACGCAAAAACAACAACTAAATTTTTTCAATTGACTTTCAAAGCTTAAAAGTTGTTTTTTCAAATGGCTTTAAAAAGTGCAAAATGACATTAAAATAGCTATTTTTTTTATCAAAAATTCCAAAAAAATGCCCATCGGCTGGGAGCATTGTCCCCAGGCCCCCAAAGCCTCCATAGTATGTGATACCTTTAAGGTACAGTAGTTTGATTCCCACGTTTCTCAATTAATTACTTTATGAGATCATTTTAACTTTCGGCAAAAGCCTTCCTTATTAGCAAAGTTCTGGTTACGAGGTAACTCATGCCCCCGTCTTCGGATATTCCACTTTACGGTATTTTTGCCCCATAAAAAGTATCTCCTTTCAAAAATTTCTGATGACGTCATTGCATGTGATTTGCGATTTAGCCCTACCTGCAATCAAAAAACTTGGCTACGACTGAGGTAGAAACTCGGTATAAAACTAAGCGATATCTGGTGCATTGAAGCGGAAATTGTGGTTTTGTAGTTAACATTACTTTATTTGGGTCTCCTCCAAACCATCCAATGTTTTCGTTCACCCATTCCATAGTTCTGACCTGATCCCACAACCCAAAATTCCCTTTTGACTCCTCTTCACCTTTACCTTGCACAAGAAATCCAAGATGAGCAACCCTGGAGAAAAGTTATTGATTTTTTTCTTGTTTTTATCTAGAGGAAGTAATTAGATGCACTGATATGTTACACGGGGTGTACTTAGAAAATACAGTTTGTCGGCACCGTGGTCGAGAGGAGAAAGGCATCGTTGTTATGACGTACTTATCGCATGATTTGGGTTTAATCCGCATCCTTGGATACGTCGCTGAGTCTTTGGATAAAACGCTTTATGATGATTATCTCTGCTTGGTGGATTCGAACAAGCAGTAAATTCAGTGAACAAAAATTCGCAGAAATTTACAGGAACATTGGATCACTAAAAACTCCTGAGCAGGTACAGATTCCTCCAACCACGAAGTAGCTACTGCAATTAAAAACGCGTGGATCATCCGATCGATATCGTCTGACGCTGTCCGGTAAAAGGAGGATAAATATGCACGACAACAACTACAGCAACAGTAATTGGGAACTATTTTCCAGCCCATAGGAGCTTAATCGCAACCAAATTATTACCAATATCTAACATGTTGCCTTTGTGCTGCAGAACAGAGCTGGATGAAGATGTACTATATTATTCAATAGACTGCTAATATAATTGCACATTCAGAGTCTTTTGCCAGCCAATCATGGTGTTGCATGGTTCACAACGAAATACAAATGAACACTTTGAAAATAGCACAAGCTACGCACTATGTCACCTTAAACAATGAAGTGTGCAGTGGCAGAGCATTTAGCTTTTTGTCTACGGTTATGGTGTCCAGCCTGACAAAAGACTACTAACAGAACCTGAAAAGAACGCTCTGCGTTGGTGTGGTTAGACAGACGCGGAGTGCCTGGTTAATATGCAAAGTAAAAAATAAAAACAACTAAGAAATACCATTTTACCTGTAATTGGTTGTCACGACAATGACGTCACCCTTGCTCGCCATAAACCGCCCATCGTAGAGGACGCAGCTTCCCGCGCCATTTCGAAAATTGCCGCCATAAAACCACACCATTACAGGGAGAGGTCCCATCCGTCCTCCAGGGAGATATGCCGGATCCACTACATAATGATATTCATCTAAAATCATGCTGGGTTTTGCTTCTTTCAACATCTTTGATGGAACCCAAACATTCAAGTACAGGCAATCTTCATCGGTCTGCAATGAGAAAATACATACAATAAGTTGAACTTAAGAAAGCTTCTCCTTACTATTTTTTGCTTACCGTGGGGCTATTCAGTGGAATCAATCAAGCAAGCAGCCATTCAATGAGCCGATCATAGCTTCCATATATCATTCAAGAAAATATAAAGTCAATCGCTGGACAGCCTCTGGTTGTCAGAAAAAATGACTACGGAAGAAAAGCGAACCAAGCCCAGTATAAAACCAGGTATACACTGGCTTCAACTATTGGCAACTACCAAAGAGATATACATATGCCGACTGGATTCTATTACCGCAGAACAGGCGTTATGCCACTTTGCCATCGTAGCTTAAGTCTTGTTACCAGAATGCTAGGATACTATAAAAATGTAAATTTGTTAACATAAGGATGTTCAACTCACAGCATGAGGGCACGAGTATTCTGCGACTGGTTGATCGCAAATCTGAGGGCAGGCTGGCCGCTTGTACGTTGCATTCCAGTAGGGGGCTTGGAACGAGCTTGGCTTTCGTGGCTTACGCCACCGGTACTCCCCAACAGGGGGTTCACCGAAAGGGATTCCCCAAAATATTCCAGCTTCGGGCGTCCTCACTCCAAGCATCGCTCCTTGGGAAAGAACTGCAACAATAAAATTAGCCAGTTAGCCCCAATAATAAAATATGACATCAAGACTTGTTAGAACATACGGGTTTATGAAAACCGAAAAAAAAAAACTAACAACAGCAATAGCATTGTAAATGCAATAATTACAAAAACAACAAAAAATCTAACAACAAGTGGTACTACAGCAATTGATACAAATATCAGGTTTCTACGTTGGTTTAACCTCAGTTTTTATTAGAATCTCACACCGTTTTATGAATGACAGCTCTTGGACAACCCCTCATTCATTTGCAGTTCTTTAAAGAGGACTTTCAACCACGCAAAGGCTTTAAATTATAAGCACAACAATCTATTTAATCATTTAAACAGCATTAACTCAAGCGGTAACGCGTTCGTCGTTGGAGTAGGAGGTCTGAGGTTCTAATCTTAGGTAGGTCAAATCGCATGGATTCCGTGTTGCCAACAGCTCGCCACCACTGCCATATTTTCTTCTTTCTCCGAAAGAAAGAAAGAAGTCTGGCGCAATGAAACGGAGATGAGCACGCAAACTTGTTACACGCTTGGCGAAGGACAGCGAGTGTAATAAAGATTTGATTGTTTTGATTACGCCACTGAGTCAGGAACAAAGCAGGTATGCAAGACTTTGGAGGCTACTGCAATTCGCATTAGGAAACGGAAAATCTCCTGCAGATGTAGAAACTATTGTACAGAAGCATGGTAATCTTTTCTTGGAACGACTCGTGGAAACATGTGCAATCGAAACATTTACACAAAGAGGAGTTCTGCATGAACCTTTTTTCATTATACTGACACACTATTACACACTTCACGAACATTTTTAATTAAAGCAGTTTTAAATTTGGTAATTTTTTATAAATTTTGCTCCACGAAGGTGGACAATCCTCCTGGAGGTGAAACCCACCCTCCTGTACCTGTCACTTCGACCAGTTCCTTCAGCACGATGGGTTGCGGGATGAGGAGGATGATCGGGACTGTTATCGCAACCACCAACACAGCTCCAACCAGAATTATCCCAAAGCTTTTTGCTACCGCCATGCTGTAGTTTGCAGTATTTTGCCTCTATAATTATGCTTTATTCATATAACTTTGTCGAATATAATCCGGAGATGTGAAATCGAATTTGAACTCGAAAATTATTCTGTTCAAAACTCAAACTTAAGTATGAAAAAACATTAGTCAAGTTCGAATTCTCTGAATCAATGATTCCTAAAAATCATGAAATAACGCTGGGTTAAAAAATTAGCAGAATTTTTTTTTAATGTTTACCACCGGTAACAAACATCTTTGATTAGTAAGTGCAAACAGAGTTGTACGTCGGCCTCGGCTTTTCGGATCAGGCTCGGACCGGGTTCAGACTTAAGATTGGCAAAATTTCTGGCTTAATTCGGGCTTGATATACGTGCTTCATTGCGTTTTCGCCTTTTAAATGTTATAAAAGCGTGATTCAAATAACTTTGGCAACAATGGATCACGACTTTGTTTACACCAAGTTGTAAGTCGGGCTGGGTTCGGGCCTAAAGTTGACAAAAATTTCGGGCTTAATTCGGGCCTGAGACGTACTTTTTGTCTTAGGTGTACAAAAAAAGAATCAAAATAACTTGGCAATATTGCTAAATTTTTTAGACCTGACTCAACTTTCGGGTTTTTTCGGGCATGATTTGGGCTTCAAATTAATTTTCGGGTTCGGGCCGGGTTCGGGCTTATAGTTTCGGGTTCGGGCCTGAACTTGTCGGCCCGTTTACAACTCTGGTTTACACATCAATGCGATTGTTATTATACAATTATTATTAACCGTACTCGTTTTTAGATCAAACCTAATGTTTTTAGGCCTGATTTTGGCTTCAAATCACGTTTCAGGTTCGGGCTGGGTCCAGGCTTGTACTTGAAGGCCCATTCACAACTCTGAAGTACAATGCATATTGCAAAGAAAGTTTAGTTATCTTCCTTTAAGCTGATTGCCACAACCTGCCTTCCAACAAAACTTAAACTCGAGCAAACCTAATATTTTTGACGAACTTGAACTTGGAAGATTCAATATTTACTGAGCACGACCGTGAACTGGCATAAAAAACCAATCAAGCTTGCAACTTTGTATCCCTGTTAAGGTCAATTACGCTTATTACATCAGTAACTACTGGCCAGTTGGTCAAGCGGTAACGCGTTCGTCTCCGAAGTAAAAGGTTTAAGGTTCAAATCTCGGGTCGGTTAAAATCGGACACAGAGTTGCCAAGGGCTCACTACCGCTGCGACATTTCTGCGAAAGAAGCTGTGTTGCCTGCATGCGCAATGACGCGGAAATGAGCTCCGTCAACTCGTTACACGCTTCGGTGTAATGCTGCGAGTATAATGAAGTATTTGATTTGACGCTAATTAACTTACAAATCTTACACTTAATATACATGACGGACTAATATTCATGACCATATTCATACCCACCGGCATCGAAGTACATCCTGCGATTCTACACAAAAACTCATTCTTGTTCCTCATCTAAACAAATTTGCACACGATAACCACAACCAAACACTTATTAGTTTATTGATTTTTGAGTTTGTTTGCTGTAATCACTAATGCGTGATATATTACGACTTTGATGGTTGCTTTTGTTTACGAAGGCAATTTGGGCAAAGTTTACTCAGGGGTGACCTTGAGCATAGCGATTTGGATCGTTTTGTGATGAACAGTGACTAATTAACTAAAGTTTGCACGAGTTCAAAATTGCAGGGTACAAGATCTGGTCAAGCTAATGTTGACCAATAAACATTCAAGAAAACACACATGCTGAATCACTCACATACAGGCAATTAAAAGTATTAGAATATCTAACTTAGACTTTAGTTAAAAAAAGCTTGTTTTTCTAATGGAGGACTTTGCAAAAATATTTAAGATTTAACCAAACAAGGTGTTTTAAATCCCGAACTAAACAAGTCTTCCTTCGATCGCTCTGTTCACAATCCATGCCTTCTTATAATTGAGTTTTCGGCGATTTTAGACAGAACTTTGACATACAGGGTGGGCCAAAAAAATGTTACCACTTTTTATATTCTAGCCATTTTCAAAATTACTAAGACTTTTGTTTCATATTCCTGCTCTTAGGAGAAAGCAGGGAGTCAATATGAATAACGTCATTTACCAGCAAGATGGTGCTCCTCCACATTGCTCAAATGTCTCACTGGATTTCCTCAACGAGTACTTTCCTGGAGATAGACTCATCTCACGGCGTACGAACAACCCATGGCCTGCCTACTCTCCTGATCTTTCTCCCGCAGACTACTTCCTATGGGGGTACCTGAAGGAGAGGGTGTACTACAACAACCCACAGACCATTAAAGCCCTGAAGACCAACATCTGTCAGGAAATTCGAAGAATCCCGCTTGAGATGTGCGGCAATGTCATCACAAACTTCAATGTGCGTGTTGCAGCTGTACTCCACAGAAGAGGAGCTTGGATTGAACATGTTATCAATTATTGAACTGTGTAAGAAACAAGAGACAAAGTGAAAAGACTTTGTTATCAAATTTTAATTGGATATTTTTGTTAAACATCTGTGAAAAAAAATTTCGAATAAATGTTCATTTTTAAAATTTGTGTATGGATTAAAAGTGGTAACATTTTTTTGGCCCACCCTGTATAAACAAGAAGACTTGTCCAATAGATGCCAAAAAAATTTGTCCAAAGGGGTGCATGCAAACAAGACAAGACTTGGTTTTCACAAAAATGAGTTACAATTGCTCCAAAATTTTCGTCAAAGTTTCCGACATGTCGGTTCGACTGAAAAATTCTTGCAGAGTTTTTGATTATTTATGGCATTAAAATCTCCGCGGATTATAAAATTTAAATAATTTCCTGTTCAAACAAAGCCGAATCAATCGTTTAATTTGCGGAAAATTTCAATTTCAATTTACTAAGGCATGTAAAAAGACAAGTACAATCATTTACGTCTGCAGCCACAGTAAAACCCGAAAAAAAAACTGTCACAACCATCAACACAAGAAACAACACAACAAAACTTAAAAACCGTCAAAAAGCAAAACATAAATATAAGAGTAAATAACTTTTCAATTCAATAGCTTAAAAAAAGCTATGTGAGAGTATGATCAAAATGGCAATAATAATTCAAAATGAATCAGGATATTGAGACAATACGTTAATTTTTATTTTTTTTCCATGTCTGAAGAAAATATTTTCTTTGATTGGTTGTGGGATTTCCTTCCATAACTTTACACCCCAGTAGCGTAATAGTTTTTGGGTTTGAGATAGGCCTATGTGTTCTCAAGGAAAAAAGTGGTTTTTCTTTGTATTTTGTTTATATAAATCTTATCGTTATCAGTTATTACAAACGATTTAAAATTGTGAGAAGATAAATTGCTAGAAGTTTATGCACAATTTTTCCAATTTCAAATTTGTACGTAACATTTATCATCAAAATTTGTAGCTTAAAAAATAGAAGTTTAGTGTATGATCTTATGCAACTGAAAGTAATTGCTCTTAAGACTCTTTTTTGTAATATATTTATTGGCATTAATGTTGAAACGGAAGCACTGCCCCATCAACTACCAAGAAAGTAACTTAGATGTGAGTGAATTATACTATAGTAGACCATTAATAAAGTTTTACAATCTACATATTTTCGTATGTGATATAACGCACAGCACCCGCCAGCCAATTTAGAACTTACTCTTTCAATCTGAGGCTTCCAAATTAACGAATGATCAAGTAATACCCCTTTGCGGAGATAGAGTCGAAAACACAACGTTCGATACCAAGAACTTAAAAAAATCCGAGACCAAGAACCGACTTTTTGAAGACAGACCATCTCGAGGCCAAGGACAGAAATGATCACGGCCAAGGACAGAAATGATCACGGCCAAGGACACAATTTTGCTAAATTATGGTCGGTAAAATTTCCACTATTTTTAAATGTAAAAGTGTTTAAGATATTGCATTTCGTTAAGCTTTTGGTGATAATTCGAAAATAGTAGTTTCTAAAAATGATGAATGTCTTTTTGAATTTTTACCATTCAGCAGCAATGTTGGTCACGTTCCGTATCGGTATCGTGGTAATAAAACATTTAACGCTGGATCTCGTGAGTGGGAATAACTGATTTTAAACTTGGAAATGGTCACTTTTAAGGCCTTATAATTTCATTAGCTAGGGTCCCGCTGCAAATGTCCACTGATTATGGATCCCCAATTTTTAGCAGCTTTTTGAACACAAACCTTACTGTTTGGTTGAACGACTTCTTTTCACAAAGTGTTTTAAAATATTGTCGTAGTTTTTAAATATTACATGGCGACTATGACATTATTTTATAAGAGTATAGCAAAACACTCTAAATAATTTATGCTTTTAAAATGAACTGAGGTACCGTACTCGTTTTTGCAAGCTCAAGTCCTTCAAATAATGGGGCTTTTGGGGGCGACGGTAAAGTCTTCATTTCCTCCGCTGAACAATTTTAATAATTTCTTTTTCATAAAATAGCAATTTTAGTGACTTTTAAACACAATTACACAATTAGATTTTGAAAGCGGTTTGAAAAAAGAAAATACCGTTCAAGTTAAGTTAAAAAAACTTTACTTTTCTGTCATTTTTCCAATCCTAATTTTAAGCCAATGTTTTCTTTACGGTGTAGTGCACGTGATATCTCTCCATAGTCTCGCCCACATTTCGGTCGCCAATAACATAGGTATTTATTAACTACAAAAAGTAACCGGAAGATTCCTGCGGGGCCGTAATAAGGAAAGAGGCATTGGAGACATTTGCCCCCTCTCCCCCTTCAAATGGCCCACATTAGTAGAAACGTAAAAATAATAAGTCTTTTTTTTTGAAAAATGCCCAAGCTTTATGCGGGAGCTTCGTCTCCTCATCTTCATGGCGTCATATGAAAAATTTTGTGCAGCGCGCATCTTTCCAGGCCTCGAACAGTTGCAGTTATATTTAATTTCACTATCGCTTTTTTAATAATTTTTCAAACAGCGTTTTTGTTTTTTTTGATAGAACAGTTATTTATTTTTTTGGGATTCCTTAAAGTGGCAATTTTCAACACAAAAATTGTTCATCGAATGTGGTTTGCTTGCAGGTGATTAGAGTTGCTCTTTCTTATCTTGAAACAAACGCTCCAGCGTATTTTCAAAACAAGTTGGCTTTCTCAATATACGTTTTGTTAGTTGTATCAGAGATGCACTGACATAATTAGGACATCCCAGATCGCTGGTGACTGTATTACATTTTATTATCACGTAAATACTTTCTTCTTAATCCACACTCAGATAGGCAAGGTCATATTTTTGCATTAGTAACTCAAAAGTGCTTGTGAACGGATCCTGGGTCCCTTGTTGTGGCCCTGGATGGTTTTAGTTTTTCCATTTATACCACCCGCAACCGAAGTATATATTACCAGAAATATAAAAAACTATTTTACACTGCCTTTATTGACACCCCATTCTCCGATTAGAGCTTTCAAACAATACCGTTTAAGATAAACTTTACTATGACTTGGCAAATTTTTTTTATTTTTCAAGTAAGAAAAAAACAAAAAAACAAAAACGAATTACCAGGCTAGGAGTTTAGAGTATTTTTCGTATAGTTATTTTTCTTTTCAACCA
Source organism: Trididemnum nubilum (assembly GCA_963965965.1). NCBI lineage: Eukaryota > Metazoa > Chordata > Ascidiacea > Aplousobranchia > Didemnidae > Trididemnum > Trididemnum nubilum. The sequence continues at coordinate 71,239 of CAWYPQ010000406.1, forward strand.
ATCAAAAGTAGTGCTTTCCTCCCATTCCTCGAGCTGAGAACAGGGCATTTCTGACAGCAGATGAGTGAAAGCAGATATTTGAAAGAAGAAGCAGGTCGGTGAGTGAAGTGCTGTACTTCACAGTCGTAGAAAATTTATGTTGAAAGTCTGCTCTGCAACTTTTAGAATGAATAACTTCAAGTTTGGCTGCGATTTCATTTACAGTGCAATATTGAGATACGTCAATTTCAGAGTTGATAAAAGTGCTAAAGTTTGTATCAATTCTGTTTTGGTCCACATTTTGCTTGCGTTTTTTGCGAGACGCAGAATGGTACGTCGGACCAAGATTTTCTGGTCGGGTTCGGGCGGATTGGCAAAATTTCGGGCTTAATTCGGATTTGATACGCGCCTTGTGTTATAAGGAGGTACAAAAACATAATCAAACAATTTTGCAACCCTGAATAAAGACTACATTTAAGTATTAATGCAACTATTAGCTCACAGTTTATTAATATTATTATTATTATTGCGTCCCAATTATCAATAAGTAATTCAGTTCAATTACAGCGGACTAAAGTTATGAGAAAAGAGCAATTTATCCGTGTATGATTTTTAAACTTAATTTAACTTTCGGGCTTTTTCTGGCCAGGTTTGGGCTTGAAACCAATTTGGGGGTTCGAACCGGGTTTGGTTCTGAACTTCTGGACCTGTTTACAATACTCTGCAAGACAATCAAGCAAGCAATGTCACCTCTGCATAGAGGTCAATGGGATCCTCTTACTTTTTATGTCATTTTTAAAATAAAGGACTTAGTCCCTCCTCGGTTAGTGTGCAGCTAAATTTGTTATTACTGCTAATACAGATCGTTGATTCAATATAATATATTTTTGATTTTAAATAGAAGCAAAAACATGCAAAGTTTCACGCATCACTCCACATTTATTTACAGTTTTTAACTCAAATACTTAAAAGCCTTCAGATTAACACAAATCCCTCATCAATCATCATCATCAAAATTTCATCAGCTAAATAGTTCTTATCCTGACCTGTCTGTAATAACTTGCATAGTGATGGCTAGCTTCACCTTTACAGCAAACTTACTTTTTTTTTACTCAGAAAACTAAAAGCTGATTTTTTAATAATTACCAGCAATTCATAATGCGTCAAACAACCATGAAAAGCTTTATTCTTTCTCCGCAGAGGCTTGAGATTTTCAATACATCGAAAACTAATTTAAATCATGGCTAATAGGAGTACATCCCACACTAGGTATACGTCATCAGACAAATATTTTTTGGGTTTCTCTTTGAAACTGTGAAGTAAGTTAAAAGTACATAAACTTTTCAATACATTTCGAATAGTTTTGTTGGTCAACCGGTAAAGTGTTTGTCTCTGAAACGGGAGGTCTGAGGTTCAAGTCTCGGGCCGGTCAAAGCAGCAAAATGTTGCCCATGGCCCTCCACCTCTGCGACATTTCTTGAAAAAAAGCTGCCCTGCATGGACGTAAAGACTTGGAGATGGGCCCCGCCAACCCGTTACATACTTTTTAATGAAAGATTTGATTTGCTATTTTAATATTTTACATACCTAGCTTTAAACGTTTTACACACCAAGCTTTACATACCTAGCTTTAAGAAGTTGTGGCCATTAATTTGTCTGAACGAGCAGCGGTGCTGCATTAATACTAATCACTTTAGCGGTCACAATACTTGCACTTTGACCCCGCAATTTTGCAAAAACGACGTTCATGTTTTATTTGTGATTCCCAAACAAAATAAAACCTCGTAACATTGGAATTATTTCGCTGTAAAATATTATTGCAGAAGCATGAAAGTACATGATACTA